>PVHP010000664.1:0-121679 GCA_004024765.1 Zapus hudsonius
GATCACTGACAGGATGCTAGTATCCAATATGTGTTCCCTTCTCTCCAACTCCAAGAACACATGCAGTTTCCATACTACATCAACATAAATTCTGTTCTCTCCATTTTCATCCATAGCAGTTCTAGGAAGTACATTTGTCACAAAGCTTATTCTCTAGTTTGAAACGTTTTATACAAACATCATCACTCATTGGACATTATTAAGAAGTTCTGAGGGAGATGGCTCAGTGCTTAAAAATGCTTGCTGAGCAAGCCTGATGACCAGAGTGTGGATCCCCAGAACCCACTTAAAACCAGACACAAGTGGCACTCATTTCTGTTATTCCAGCTTGCCTGCAGCAATGGGAGGCAGCGTCAGGATTATCTCAAAGCTTGTAGGTGAGCTAGTCTGGTGTTCACTGTTCAAAGTAGAAAGTGAGGCCAACACCTGAAGATTGATCTCAGACCTTCACATGCATGCTGTGTCACACGAGACTATACATGCACACACCTTACACATGTACATAACACACACACATGAACAGCAAACATATACATACCAAAAAAGTTCTAAGCAGATTCATCTTGTCCCTGTCTTTCCTCATGAGCTGCCCCATCCTCGCTCTTGCCACCACTGTAGTTGTTCATGTCAGCTTTCCTCCACAAATCGTCCCAGTGAAGATCACCACTTCCATATGCAAAAGCAAGAGTGTTTATTTCTCCAGACTGCAACCAGCATACAGGGGTCCACCCTTTAGCAAGAAGGCAACCCCGAATGAAGCTCGTAGGCTTCTTTTAAAGCATAAACTCATAGGTGGAAAATTTTAATTACATCACAGAATACCACAGCAAATTATGTCACATGGTAGGAAAATTGTAAAACATTCTTTTAAAATAATTAGTGCAGCCAGTGGTGAGAACAGACCTTATAGGGATGATTGGGTCAAGGGGAAATTTCTGAGGCCATGGTGTTAGTAAGGCGCCTCTTTACCTGTTATGGCCTCTTATGGTCATTTACCAACAACCAAATGGCAAGGGCAGATGAGGAAAAGCAAAGAGCTAGATTTGATCTAAGTCCTATTAGAACTGTTGTATCAAAATAATGGGATGGCAAATTTCTCTTACAAAATGAGTCTTGTGGACTGAAGAGATTGCTCAGTGGTTAAGGTACTTGCCTACAAAGCCTATCAACCCAGGCTTGATTCCCCAGTACCTACGTAAAGCCAGATACACAGTGGTGCATGCACCGGAGTTTGTTTGCAGTGGCAGGAGTCCCTGGTGCACCCATTCTCTTTGTCTCTCTTGTCTCTCTCTATCTCTGTGCAGAGTCTGGTATTCATGAATTCCTTTTGTTCTTCAGAGGAAAATGAACTAAAAAAAGGAATCAACATGGCTGGAGCAATAGTTCAGCAGTTAAGTTACTTGCTTGCAAGCAGAAGGACACGAGTTCAATTCCCCAGTGACCACATAAAGCTAGATACACAAGATGGCGCATGCATCTGAAGTTCTTTTGCAGTGGTTGGAGGCCCTGGCATGCCCATTCTCTCCCTCTCTCCCTCCCTCTTCCCCCTTCTCTCTCTCTTTCTCTTGCTCACTCTCAAATAAAAAAATATTTTTAAAAAAGGAATCAACAGCACTTTTAAATGGCATGTACAGCCCATGTCTAATATGACAGTCACTAGTCACAGGTGGAAATTTAAAATTACATGAGGGTGAAATACAATCACGAAGATAGTTCCTCAGTCATGCTAGTTGTAACACAAGTGCACAGCAGCAAGCCCTGCACTGACTGGCACAGCTCTAGAGCATCTCCATTCTCACACATATCTTTCTATTGGACAGTCCAGACCTAGAGATTGCAGCTTGAGAAGGTATTTCTTTTTGCTCTTTGTTTTCTACCTAACCCCTCTTCTTTTCCAAAGCACAGTCTGCTTAAGAAAGCAAAGCATGTTCATCGTAGGATGTAATTAAAAGCCAATGAAACAAGTCTTAAAGGAGAAAGAGTAGGAGCAGAGCAAACCCATAAGTAGATCAGTATTGTGGTGTTTCAAGAAACTGGGTCCTGGATTCATCTGCTGTTTGTTAGCTCTCTTGTTGAATGTAAAAATAATCTTGAGGTTTGTTTTTCTTAGGTGTTATCACATGTACAAGACCAGAAGCCCCAAATCCAATTTTGAGCCCTCAGCTTTCTGTTAGCATGATATTAGTAGAAGGACCCAATCTGTGACTATATTGAAAAGGGAAAATAACTGAATCGAAGAAGGCTGGGGTTTGATCTTTCTACTGGGTAAATTAAGTTGCCTAAGAAACAGGAGGAAATGATTTTAGTGCCAAAATAATGAAACATTGTCTGAATTTGCTCTTTCTCATTCAGGAGCTATAGTTGCCTTTGATATAACAGGAAAAGAGGGGTGGTGGCGAAGAAGAGACAGCCATTCATATTATTTCCCTTGATAGTATATTTCATTTCCATTTTACTTTTATACGTTTCTGTCAGCCTTTATAATTATCTGGTTAAATTTACACATGCAGTTAGTTCTTTCCTAAGAATCAGTGACATTTGAATGCTACAAAATTAATATGAATGTGATGCAATGGACGTAATCACTTCCTAGAAAAATCTCAAGTTTATGACTCACTGTTAGAACAAAAAATTATGGGGCCCAAAGTCCCTAAAAAGATCAATGTATTTGACTCTTTATGAACATTTTCCCAAGAATACTGTTTTTTAGGAAATGGGATCTCTGCTGGATTTTTTTCTTTTGATTTCTATTGCCTGAAATTAGAAAGCTCCTGAAATGCCTAGAAAAATAATTTATTGTACCTGAATCATTTAGATGTAGCATATTCCAAAAAAATTTCACAGATGCATATTGTCAGATTTGAATGCACATGGCAATGTTCATATTGTCAATTATGTACACACACTGGCATGCTCTTGATTAAAATCATTTCTTTTTGTGATTTCCATGGTTGTACCTCTCTGAGCTGGTGTGGCTGTTCCTCCTCCATCTGTTATTTCAGTCATGCTTACGAGCTGGCATGGTCAGAGTAGGGACACTGAGTTCCCAGGCCTCTCAACGTGTTAAAGAAGCTACTTCTGCAATCGGAGTTGAAAATTGCCTGGGACTGCCTTGTGAGTAAATGGATAAATGAAAAAAATGAATTTTTAAGGTTTGCTACAGGACCATCGCATCTCAGACAGGTATTAAGATGTTTATGGGGCTGAAGGTTGCCTTCATGACCTAGAAAGAAACTTCCAAAAAAAAATCATTTTACATGAAATGGTCAAAAACATGAGGTTTGTTGCCAACTATGGTATTGGGGCAGTTAGTGACCACCTTGAGCCTCATCTTTTAAAAATTATTTATTTATTTACTCTTTGCAAGCAGAAACAGACAGAGAAGGGGAGAGAGAGATACAGAGAGAGAGAAAGAGAGAATGAGTGTACCTAGGCCTCCAGCTACTATAAACTAACTCCAGATGCATGTACCACTTTGTGCATCTGGCTTTGTGTGGGTACTGGGGAAATGAACTCAGTTCATTAGGCTTTATAGGCAAGCCATTTCTCCAGCCTGCCTTCCTATTTTTAAATAGTCTCCACTCTACTTTAACATCCTCCCCTGCTCACCCCTTGATCACACCTATGAGAGAAAATAGACAATACTTTTCATTCATTTAACATGATCTCCAGTTTCATACATATTCTTGCAAATGACATGATTTAAACCTTCTTTATACTGGAATAATAACTATACACTTTTTTTATCCATTCATCTCTTAATAGACACCTAGTTGATTCCTTATCTTACCTGTCATGAACAATACTACAATAAATATGAATGTGTAGAAAACTCTATGGTATACTGTCTGTGATTCCTTCAGTTGAATACAGAAAGGTGATATATATAGCTGGATCATGGTAGTTCTATTATTTTAAATACCCATACTGAGTTCCATAGTGGCTGCATTAATTTACATTCCTACCAACAGGATACAAGTATTCATTTTTCCCTTCTCACATCCTTGTCAGCATTTTTCTTCATAGCCCATTGACTGAGTTAAGCTAGAATCTCAGTGTACTTCTGATTTGCACTTCCATGATTTCATGTATGTATTGGCCATTTGTTCTTGTTTAGAAAAATAACTGTTAATTTGTTTCCCCATTTGTTAATTGGATTACTTTTGGCATTCAGACTTTTTGAGTTCTTTATGTATTCTGAATATTAATCCTCTGTCAGATAAAACTGGTAGAGATTTTCCCTATCCTGTAGGCTTTCTCTTTATTCTGTTGATTATTTCTTTTCTATAAAAAGCTTTTAGATTGATGCAATCCTATTTGTCATTTCTCACTGTTTCTTCTTCTTTTTATTATTTTAAAAAATATTTATTTTCAATTGGAGAGGGGATGGACACTCTAGGGTCTCTAGCCACTGCAACTCCAGATGCATGTGCCACTGAGCATCTGGCTTTACATGGGTACAGGGAAATTGAACTTGGGTCATTAGGCTTTGCAGGCAAATCCTTACCCACTAAGCCATAACTACAGCCCAGTCCTCGCTGTGACTTCCTGAGCTATTGGAGGTCTATTTGGAAAGTTATTGCAGCCACTTATATCTTGAAGTGTTCATTTTAGGGGTTTCAAAGATTCATGCCTTATATTAAGTTTTTTGGTCTCGTTTTGAGTTAATTCTTATACAGGGAGAGTAATGGAGCTCTTGTTACAATCTTCCCCATGTTGATAAACAGGTTTCTCAGCATTATTTGTTTAAAATGCTATTTTCTACAGTTTTGAAATTTTGTCATGAGTCAAATATGTGTAGCTGCTTGGTTTATTTCTTGGTCTGGTTTTTAAAGAAAAATAATTGATGTGCACATGTGTGTTGATAGAGTAAGTGTGGTATGGTTTCCTCTGGCCTCCACTCCTGTGTACATAGGTCACATGCTCTGCAAACACACATGGATTACCCTGAACTGTTTTTTCATAATTTTTAATTTTAATTTTTACCAGTGTAAACTGTCTATTAAGCATATATTTTTCTAATCTTCCCTAACTCCCCCTCCCCTTAGTTCCCTTTGCTAGTATAGATAATTTCAAATGTATTTTCAAATCATATATACATGAATAGTTTTATACACTATACAATATTTAGGAATCACAAGTGAGGGAAAACCCATGATATTTGTCTTTCTGAGGATGGCTTAATTCACTTATAATATGATTAGTTCCAATTCCCTCCATTTCCCTGAAAATAAATACCTTTGTTCTTCCCCTCTGACTTTTTAATGTAGTCACTCATTGCTATGAACTTTCCCCTTAGAGCTTCCTTGGCTTGATCAGAGAGGCAGTCTAAGAGAATAGCTCAAGGCATTGATTCAGTAGCTGGGTTCATGTCTGCCTCATCTTTCAGTTTTTTGGCTGGAAAATTATGTACACTTTTAGTCTTTTTTTAAAGGTGCAGTTTCCTTCTTTAAGAAATGGGCATCCTAACAGGAACCACCATTGCATTATTCTGAGGCTCTGAAGGCTTAATTTTGAGTGCATGGCAGGTTGGGAAGGGTTTGATAAGTATTATGAGGACTTAGGGTTAGATAAAAACAACAATGATAATGGCTGAATACTCCCTGTGACCTAGACACTCTGCTGAGAACTTTATGTGGATTAATGCATTAAGTCCTGAAGGTAAGCCTACAGAGTAGGAACTGTTATTATATTACATTAAGATGGAAAGTTGAGGCACAAATTCAAGTAAATTTCCCAAAGTCATACAAGTATCTTGTTATAGACCTGTCATTCATACCCAAGCACTCCAATGTGAGACGATTGGATGAGGGTTATCTGAGAATGTGCAGCCTCTAAGGCACTTTGCCTTGTTGAATAGATGCTTGCTTTCCTCTCCATCTTTCGTCAACATGTTAGACTCTGATTCAGACTTTGAAACAGAAACTACAGTTAACAAGAGCCCCGGGTGATTGGTGATCAGGTAAGTCTAAGAAGCACTGATTTAGAACAGAACCTTTAGACAGGTAGACTCTCTCGTCTCATCACACCAGCTTCTCTTACAGTGTCCTAGAGTATATTTTTTGCATGTGTGTATGTGGTGTGTGTATATGTTCATATGCACATTTGTATGCATGTGGGTACATGTTTCGTTCAGGTACACATGCATATACATGTGTGTGTGCTTGGAGAAGCCAATGATCAGTATTAAGCATCTTTCTCAATCTTTTATTTATTTATTTATTTATTTTGAAGCAGAGCCTCACTGAGCATGGAGATCACTGAATAGGCTAAGCTAGCTAGCGAGCAAGCCCCAGGGATCCTCTGTCTCCACTTTCCCAGTGCTGGGATTAGAGGTGTGTGCCATCACACCTGGCATTTTATGTGGGTGCTCAGGATCCAAAAACAGGTCCTTATGCTTGGAGAGCAAGTCCTTTATCCACTGAGTCATTTACTTAATTCCCTAAGAATGAATTTAAAAGTAGATCTACTCTTGGCCTATGAGTAGTACTGATCAAGAAACATTGAATAGGAAATTCACCTAGCTCATGCCTCACACATACTTCTTGAGCTGAGACAGAAATGTTGTAAGATGCAGACATCCAGCACACCCACCTTCCTGGATTTCCTGTGACATTTGAAAAGGCAGAATAATGCCCTGGCAAGCAGAACAGTGATTATGCACTTATTCTTAACAGTCTTAAGACAAGCTCTGCTAACTGGTTCCCTTGTGAATTCAAGCTGATTTCCTTCCCTCTTGAGCTCTCTATTGTCTTGGTGTTGTTTGCAAGTCATCCAGAAACTAATTAAGTTTCAGGATCAGTCTGTCCTATAAGAGAGTGTGGATATGCTGAAGTGGTGATTTTTTTTTTTTTTTGGCTTAAATTATCAGAGTGAAAGGACAATTATAATTTGCTTCTAAAATTGGCCAAAAGTCAGCTTTCATCAAAATAATTCTTAGCTGACATTAGTCTCTGTAAAACCAGGGTATTGTATGAAAGGCAACAAAGAGATTTAAAGAGGCCAGGGAAAGTGCATTGATAATCTGGTCGTGTTAATCCTGTTCTCTAACAGAGTGTGAAATTACTTGTTTACTCCACTTATTTGAGGCCATGGAGGTAGCTGATCACTCATGGACAAAGCCATATTTCATGATCACCTTCAGTGGTAAGTTTCAGTTGGGCCAAAGCCAAACATTTGGACTTCACTGGCCTATGCACTACCTCCAAAGTCAAGGTCAGGTTTGCTTTTCCCTCTGGGAAGGCTCAGATACTCATGCACTCCAGTGTATCTGCTTTCATTTGTGGATGGACAGTGAGGAAAACCAGAGATTCTGTGAAACCAGATAACTGTAAAAAGTTAGAAATTTTACCATCAAAAGCCTCATTTTATGTGTGTGTGTGTGTGTACTCAATGCTCCTAGAAATGAAGATGTAGGTTAGTCTCATTATCAGTCTATAAATATTATTTAAAATTTGAAATTTATAATTTAATTATAATTTGTAATCTTTATTTTATTTATAAATATTATACAATGATGTATAAGATATAGTCCCTGACCTGAAAGCGGATATGTGTATGCACACACACAGATATGTATGTATGTATGTATGTATGTATGTATGTATGTATGTATGTATGTACATACCTACAAGCACCCTGGAGTACCTCATGAATTTGTCCATATTAGTTATCTCTTGCACAACGATGTTACCAGAAACAGAGCAATTCTCGACCTTTGTTTCTGTGAGCCAGAATTCTTTGTTTCAGAATTGTACAAGGCTATTGGCTGGGTATCAGCCAGGGCTGCTGTCTCATCCGAGGTTGGATTGGAAATAATATATTTGCAGAATCACAGGGTTGTTGGCAGAATTCATTTCCTTTTGGCCTATAGGACTCAAATTCTTGTAACGATAAACTGAAGGCTACTTCTGTTTCCTTTCTTCGTCAACATGGGTCTTCATCCAAGCCAATGAGGGAAAGAGGCTCTTAGCAAGATGCCTGTGGTACTGATGAAGCCACATTGGTAAACAAGATATTTCCTGGCTTTCATCACTTTAAGTCATAGGTCCCACCCACACTGAAGGAGAGGTGGTCATAGTGCCTAAATCCCAGGAAGTGGCATCTTAGTGTCTACAAAATCACTCCTAACATTCATTCTAGCTACATTACTCTAGTTTATGAATCATCTTTGTTGATGAAGCTTTTAAAAATTTAGTTTATTAGCATACAAAGGGTTAGGTTTCATTATGCTGTATTTCAAATAAAGTTTTTATTTCCCCTTCCCACTTCCCTTCGTCTCCTTTCCTCTTTCATACCACATTTTTTGTTCTCCCCAACGGCCCCCTTCACCCCCACACTCTCTTCATAGGCTCTTAATTAAAAGCACATCACAGTGATATGGTGAGAGTAAAGGGAATCAATAGGCAGGCTTGCAGAGACCACCCACTGGGGTCTCATAGACTGTTGATGCTCTGCTTGGACACATATTACCCACTTAGAGCATCCCTCCCCAGTGGCAGCAAGAGTTTGGGTCTAATGGATCACAGCTGTCCTTTTTTTTTTTTTTTTTTTTTTTGGAGTATGCCTGATTGCTTTCAGCAGGAGGGAAAGAATTCATTTTGAATTTGAGTTTTACCACCCTGAGCATAACTGATAACATGGGCTAGAAGAGGCTAAGAGTCATCCCTAGTAAAAGTCACAAGAAACCAGAGCTACATTCCAGCTGAGACCATGTCCTTGTTCCCCCCACTCCCTTCTCTCATCTTCTCAATCAACCAAGTGCATCTACACCCCTGCTGCCTGCCTCTGCTTCCACTGGTAAGAAACCATTACTAGCCCAAGAGCCTGGAGGAATCAGGGAAGGAAAGGATGTTACTGAGGCACAGGGTGAGCCAAGGCATTGGAGACAGAGTTGTCTGATAGGGGCTATGGACAAAGGGCAGGGAAGGGCTGGGAAGAAATATGTTGTTTTCTCCTCCCTTCCCCCAGGTCTGAATCCCATAAATCTAAGCCAACAGAAAGCTTGCCAACATTGTGCTGTCAATCAATGAAGGGTATCCTCTGAGGTCCCTAAGCAGAAGGAAGGAAGAAGGAGAAGCAATGAAGGAGAGAAAAAATAATGACCAGAACCACGTCCTTACATAATTCCAGTCTTTCTTCTCTCTCCTTCAGTCCAACTATCTTATTGGTACCAAACTGATCTTAAGTATTTGTTACAATATGCTCATTTACTAGCTCTAGATCATCTGAGTCTTTTCCATTGATCAAAAAAAAAAGAGCCATATAATGCTAGATTATATACTTCATTAATTAAAAAAAATCTAGACACATGTTACCAGTTTGTTTACTCATTTGAAAACTGATTAAATTTACTATTTTATCTAATAATTCAGTATACTGCATACCCTTAATGTAAGACATATCAATGATCGTGTATGGTAGTACAAATCTGAAGAAGTCTTGATACTTTTAAGTTATTTTGGGCAACTTTTGGCACATGTGATTAGATTGCCACCATTTTCAAGCAGGTGAGACGGCTGAAGGAATCTCATACCAGGAGTAGGTGTGTGTTACTTCCTACATTCCATCGTGATTTCTAGTCCATGTGTTCGTGTATGACATTCAACCTGAGATTGATTTGTAGCAATCCAATTATAGAAGAGGGAGAGTTGAAACAATATGAAGATTCTTGTAAAAACTGGAAATGGATGACTGAGGGAAGATGAGACTGGAGGCCACTCTACATTGTGAAATGCCTGCAGATCCATCACAAATTACCTGTGACACCCAGAGCTGGTGCTTGGGAAGAACAATGAGGGGAATCCCTGCTCAATCATAACATTGATTAGGCAGGTGCCTTGATTTTAATATCTGATTTGTGAACCTAGAAGTACCAGATCATGAATTTGGCTCTTCAGGCAAACTGCTGACATGAGAGGCAGCTGTGTGCTCTTGGGGGGTGTGCAAGTCAGACTGAGCGGGAAAGCAATAGGGAGAAATCTAAGCAATTGCTATCTGGCACTAGGAGATGAGTGATTTCATCTTGAGGGAAACCAAGCTAGGCAATGAGAAAAAATTGTATCATTTCCAAATCATTTATTAATCCGATATTGGTTAAATCACTTTACATACATAATTTCATGTACTTCTCACAGCAACTCTTTATGGTCGGTGTTCTGTCAGACAGGTTAGTGCCCTGCTTGATGTTTCGTGGTAAGTGGAAGAGCTATGGTTTAAACCTGGAAGTACTTGTTTCTAACAGAGCCTCTGTGTGTGTGTGTGTGTTTGAGTGTGTGTGTGTGAAAATGCCTCATTCATTAGAAAACACTCCTGTTCCCTAGAATGAAGTCAGTACAACTGGAAGGTGACAGCAGAATGGTCATGAACTTTTAAAAGGACAGTGGCTCCTAGAGATAGAATGGATACCAGAATGTCAGAAAAGCAGCCTAGAGTATGAGGAACCAAGCAACGCATTGGGAAAAGAAGGGTTCAGGAAGACACTGACCAAATAATAAGCTGTCATTATTCAAAATCTAGTAAGAAAAAAGTTTGTCAAGCAAGGCTACTTTTACCCTTGCTATTTTTTTCTCCATTTTTCTTGTGGTGAATTTTTTCAGGTATGTTTTGTTTCTAATATTATTAACAACTTGTAAAAATAGAGGGAGAATAATTTAGCAAGCTGTGGGTTTATGATCAGTGTGTTTTTTAATATTTGAATACCATTTATTTTAAAATAGAAGGGAAGTATGATTCTGTGTGGAGGTTAAGATAAATTAAGGTGATTTGTTGTATCCACTGTTTCTTGGTAAATTTGAACATTTCTCTATTTGAAAGTTTTATATGTTGTAAAAATATAGCACTGGGCTTGGAGATAGAAAACTGGCATTCTAGCCCCAGCTCTGCCATTGGAATAATTGTACGACATGGGCGGCCAGCCAGGCATCTCTGAGCCTGAATTTTCTAAAATATAAAAGTCAAAAAGTCTCAGAGTCCCTGTTAACATTCAGTTTCATAGAAGGCAGGGCTGCCCTTATCCTCAAGGTAATTCCTCAACACTTTCAAAATCAGAACTGTAATTTTCAATCACAAATTCACCCCATGGGATATGATAGAACTGGGATTGGCAAACACTTACTAGCCAAAGAGTAAATATTTTAATCTCTGTTCCAACTACTCAAGCCATTGATAACACGTTAATGAATATGCATACCTATGTGCCAATAAAACTTTGTGTGTTTGTGTGTGTGTGTGAGAGAGAGAGAGAGAGAGAGAAAGAGAGAGAGAGATGCTGAGTTTCAGCCTTCATCCTGTACAGAGTGGCATACTGCACTTATTTATACTAAAGAAATAGTATGGAGCAATAAGGGGAAGTTAAGTACTTGGTGCACTAATGCTGCATGAGGTTGAAGAAGCCATTGCTCTTTCCTACTGAGTCTACCAGGACACCGCATTCTGAGAGAATCCCCTAGTATCTTTACAGGTGTGTCCTCTTCATTGAGGGAGGAGAGTGCAGGTGGACCCTGTGGCCATGAGTTTAAGTGATGTAGTGCTGCCATAAGGGGCATCAGTGGAGAGGGGAGGAGACCTGCAGGGCTTACCTGGTTCCATGAGCTCACACTCCGAGGTTTCATGTTTTTCTTCTCCCCTCATTGTCTGCTTTTGATTCTGACTTCTGATGTGACAAGTGGCTGTCCAAAAGGTGAGAATGGACTTGGGCACATGGAACAGGAAATCAGATGCTGGGGCTGCCTTGCTGAGGGCATTGTGAGAAAGTGAGTCAGGGTATAGAGGTGGCAAACTTGGATTGCTTTCACAGGTAGGACAAGATGTGTGGCTGTTGCATTGCCCAGAAGGGGAGTTGGATTTTTAGGGACTTATAAGAATTGGAGATGTGATTAAAATGATTAGCCCCCAAAAAAACTGTAAAAATTTTCATAAGCTGTGTACTTATCAGAAAACTGGATTATGTTTGCCAGTCTGTTGCTCTAATGCATTTCACAGACTAAAATTTTTACTCTGCAAATCATACAGCAAAATAATGTTCTTGGCCAAGTGTATCTGCATCTGGTTTGGGTGGTATTTTTGGTGGTGGGGGGGGTATGTTTGTTTATTGTTTGTTTCCCTGGAACTGTGCCATTCAGTTGAAAAGTGAGATAATTAATACCTTCAACATTGGAAACTGTGTTGAACAGTTTTCTGAATGGTGATTTTTGAGGCTTCTTTGCTTTGACAAATACTGCAGTGACTGGCACATCTTTTTTTTCTTTCTTTCTTCTTTTTTATTTTCTAACACAGAATGAAGAAGATGAGCAACATTTATGAGTCAGCTGCCAACACGCTGGGAATCTTTAACAGCCCCTGCCTGACCAAAGTCGAGCTGCGTGTGGCGTGCAAAGGCATTTCCGACCGCGATGCTCTTTCCAAACCCGACCCCTGCGTGATCCTCAAGATGCAGTCCCACGGGCAGTGGTTTGAGGTAGGCATGTCTGAGGAGACACACAAAAGCATGGCTGGATGATTGATTCAGAATTCTGTTGACACATTTTGTCTTGTGATGGTTAATATTTTGATAACAAGGAAACTCCATAAATAAATATGGTCATGCTTCTGGTTCTGTCAAGATGTTTGAGTGTGGCTGTTGGGTTACTGTGGCATTTTGACAATCTATGAGCCTAACATTTTCAGGGGTTTTTTTTGCTGATTACTATGAAAGAATTGTGATATACTCTTTGTCTTAAGTGTAACAGGCAGCTAGCAGGTCAGGAACAGATATACATCTAGATGTCAAGATGAGGTTGATGTTAAAAATTGCACCCATACATAAGGCATTGTGGCCATGGCAGAATTCAGATTAGATTTATTTAGAATTCTGGGAAATTTCTGAGAAAGCAAGTTTTGCAAGTTGGGAGAGAACTAACTACTCAGATGGAATGAATGTGGGAAGTGTATTTCTGTAAGTACTGGATTGAGAGAGGGGTTGAGGAGCAAGTCAGTCCTGTGGAACCCCTGGCCACTGGCCTGCAGTCGAGGGACAAGTTCTGGGCCTGGGAGCTGAGCTGGAGTCTTTACTGCCCAGCGAGGATGGGCAGAATGAAGACAGTAGTTGACTGGAGGCCAATCCTCTGATCAAGTCCCAAGAGTGATGGTAGGAGGGGCGCTAATCCAGGCAGAATCACAAGTGTGTGGGGGAAATGTCTTCTAAGGGTTACTTGGGATCTCAGAACCAGGTGTTGGGGAGTCCTGCATAGGCCTGAACATGCTGATGAATCCCTGTCTGAAGGACTGACCTGTTCAACCGCCACCCCAAGGTTGATGGAGCTGAGCTGCCCTGGATGTGTAACTGAGTCTCAGTCGTTTTGGAATTAGGCAAACATGATCTTGATGTAAAAGTCACGAGCAGAGGTAGCAGTGAGATTAGAATGGCAGATGTGAGAGGAAGAGCACTCATACGCCACCATGCAGTGGCTTTGGGCATCAATCAGAACACAGTCCAACAACCTCAAAGACGCGTGCAAACATCCACTTAGCACATCCTCATGCACAACATCCACTCAGATCACATCCTAATCCACTCAGGCCATGTCCTAATGCACAACATCCACTCAGAGCACGTCCTAATGCACATCACTGAGCTAATTCATAACAGCTCACTGGGTAATGTTGTGAATAGAATGGTAGTGTATAAATCATTCTACCAAGAGCAATGGGTTTCCATTTTGTCAAGAGTTAACTTGTACTTTATTTCAGATTTATTTTGGGAAGGATTTACTCCTTTTCAGTGCCAGTTGGACTCAAGCCTATCATCAACTGAAAGGAGAAAAGCTATGAGTGAAAGAGTGAGATCCTTTGTATCCATTGGACGTGCTTAGCCAGAAACTTTGACTATTACTGCCAACATACACATGGTGGTGCCTGGGGAAGGCCAGGAGGACTACTTCCTTACAGGGGACACCCCATACAATATCTGGGGGTCTTTTGAATGAAACTTAAAACAATGCTACTTAAACTTTATGGGATGCTTGGGGCTGGAGAGATGGCTCAGTAATTAAGGCAGAGCCTAACCACCTGAGTTTGATTCTCCAGGACCACATAAAGCGAGGCGCACAGAATGGCATATGCATTTGGAGTCAATTGCACAGCTGGAGGTGTCTATTCTCTCTCTCTCTCTCTCTCTCTCTCTCTCTCTCTCTGTTCACAAATAAAAAATATTTAGATTAAAACTTTATTGGTTGCTTATCAAGTGCCATCTGTGAACTAACTTCATGTTCATATCAGTCCTATGGAGGACTTTCCTGTTTACAAGAGGAAACTGAGAGACAGAACGCCCTGCTATGGACTATTCTGCTTGGTCAGTGGAAAAACCATTCAGCATTCAATCCCTGGAGGCTTCAAAACTGAGATTTCTGTCACTATTTCATGCTTGCAGTGGGTACTGGACTTCTGCTGTAGTATTTCAGGCTGATTTCTACAGTTGGGTTTGTTATTGTTGTTGTTTATAAATCAAAACAGATTGGATGTTGCATCTAGGTACCTGTTCCAAGTAAACAGAATTAAAAAAATTATTACTTTTAATTAACATTCAAAATAATAGATGCCATTATGTTATTTTACATACCATATTATATATACATATACTCATTGTGCCTGATCCTTATTCATTCTTATTCATGCTTTCCATTGTCCTTCCGATCCTTTCTGAGCTGGTTCCCTTCCACCCCATTAACCCACTTCTGCTTTTGTTCACATGTATATGTATGTGTGTGTGTGAATATAGACATATGCTTAAATCTAGATTCTGTATATGAAAGAAAACCTAATGTATTTTGCATTTAGAGAAGAGGAAGAGGTCTGAGCAGTGTCTTGGAGGTTGAGGGACAGGACAGAAGGGAGCCTAGGATGTAACAGAGGAAGTAGTTACTAACTTTCTCTGTGGGAAATGGCCTGGAGGAACCTGGGTAAGGGGTTTTAGAGCCTTAGACTGACTGCACAATTAGCTATTTGGAGATCTTTTGGGATTCAAGCCTTCCATTCTTCTCTTACCTGCTCGTGAACAGCAGGAATGAGTTCCTCCAGGGCGCAGAAAAAGTACCAAGATCCAAGAAGCAGTGTGTTTATTTCTAGGAGCACATGAGGTCTGCCATTTCTCTGAGGGAAGTTTCATAGCTACTTATGAGCAGATGAAGATTGGCTGAGGTAAAACCTGCAACAGGAATGAGTGACAGACAGATTGGGATCTTGACTTAACTTCAGGTGTATAAAAGTTGAAGGTGAGAAACACAAAACAAATGAGTCATGGGTCACTTAATATGTAATATCTTTTCCCCTTCTAAGCAAAGTTCTTTTAGACTTTGTTCATGTGTCTTTCTTTAAAAAAATATATTACGTCCGCAAGACCTCCATAATATTGAACTCATCAACATTTTGACATAGATCAGGGAACCAAATAAAGCCATCAATATAGAAGAGACTAGTTGGAAAAAAGGAGTTCAGCAGAAGGGAGGGAGACAAAAGGAGGTATTGGGAAGGGGTTATAATAAATTACCATATGCTCATGCGTGAAAACTGTCAATTAAGAAAAGTAAAATTAGAACAAAAGAAAGAAATTCATAATTTACCAAAACTAAATGGAATGGGTACAATAGAAAAAAGGTCACTTTGTGAAAACAAGGAGAGAAATTTGAGTCCTAAGACTGCCTTTACATCATTTGACTATGTCATTTGACAGATTTTTTTTCCTTCTGGCATGCATATAGTTCTTTTAAAAAATTTTTTTATTTATTCATTTTCAAGCAGAGAGAGAGACAGACAGAGAGAGATATAGAGAGAGAGAGAGAGAGAGAGAGAGAGAGAGAGAGAGAGAGAGAGAGAACACCAGGGCCACTACCTTGTGGGGCTTATGTGGGTACTGGGGAATTGAACTTGGGGCCTTAGGCACTGGAGGTAAGTGCCTTAACTACTGAGCCATCTCTCCAGTCCATATAGTTCTTACATGTAAAATGTGCTTTCCTGTCTTTAGTGCCTAGAAGTGTATGCCTTTCCCATATTACTACAGTATTGATAATTATAATTTTAAAGATGAATAATATTCCATCAAATGGGTTTACTTAATGTTTTCCTTTTCTCAACATTGCAATTGCTTTAAAACATGCTGTATTTTAAGTAACACTGTGATGAACATCTTTGTGTGTAAAGCTTTTTCTTTCCTTTGGATGAATTCCTAGAAGATATTCTATCAAATAGAACTGGTGGGGTGAAGGACAGGAAACTTTTGAGGTTTTGAACCATCATTACCAACTGGCTTTTCTAATGTGCTCTAGTGTGGTGTTACCCCAAATATGCTGTGCACACAGCTATCCTTCCCCAAACTGCACAGGGAGATAAGACACTTGTACCCACTGTAAACTGATTCTCTGCTTTCTTTATGGAAAGTTTTGCTCTTTATAACCAGTAATGTCATCTTGATTTCTAACATACATTGTCATGTGACTTGATGCATATTCCAGGGCTCTGAGAAGCAATTCTCTGGCAAATTTTAGTCCCTGAATAAACTATATTCAGTCATCCAGGAAAAGAGAGTCTATGCCAGGAGCAGAAATTAGCTCCAATGGAGCAACAAAGGGTTGGAAGCTAAACAAGGGCTGTAGAGGAACTCTGGAATGAGCAAAAGGAAGTTGCTACTGTGCTTAGGCTGGCACAGTGATGGGTTAGTGCCTTAGGCATTGGAACCTAATACAGCCCTGGACAAGAGGGATGACAATAGTACCAGAATTCAGCATCTGGGTCATCTAGCAGGATCTGCATCCATGGGAGTGGGGAGATAGGGGAGATGCAGTGGGGCTGGAAATGCTGTCCTGAAGACACTGGGGAGCCATGGATACCCTTCTGTTGCTCTCTCATCTGTCATCAGTGCCTTCCATTGGACAAACATTATTGGAAGCCTGTCGGCAAGGTTTGAAGGATAAGGATAGAGGATGCGTTGAAGAACAAAAAGGCAAATAGCCAACATGTAGGCCTTCTAACAACCAACAACAGCTTGAAATATTGTTTTCAATCACAAAGAAGTCAACATTTAATTAGTGATAACACCTACTTTGAAAAAAAATGTTAAAAGTGAGTGCATGTGTGTGTGTATTCCTATGTGCATGTACACATGTGTGCACATGGAAGCCAGAGGACTTCCTTAGATATCATCCTCAGAAATTCTTCCACTTCCTTTAAGACACAGTCTCTCATTGGTCTGAGGCTCACCAGTTTGGGTAGACTGGCTACAAAGTAGGCACTGGAATCCCAGTACTAGAACTCAAGGCATGTGTACCACACACAGCAGTTTTGTTTGCATAGGCTTGGGGATTGAACTCAGGTCCTCATGAGGCTCTCGTGCTTGCAAGGAAAAGACTTTTGAGTTATTTCCCGAGCCTTGTAACACCATCTTTTGTTTGTTTGTTTGTTTGTTTGAGGTAGGGTCTCACTTTAGCCAAGGTACACTATCTTTTTATTGACATTTTTCATACATGTACATAATGTATTTTGATCACAATCCTCTCCCATTATCTTCTTTTATTTTCCTCTCTATATCTCTTCACTAAACCCCTTCTTTATTCCAAATAGTCCCTCTTCTATTTGATATCTTTCTAAAAGAATTGATGAATTATAAATATCTTCATCACAAATTGGCTTTCTTACAATTTTGTTTTTACAAATTAACATTGCAGCTTTCCAGCATTCCACAACTGAAATATCTGTAGATTGTATTCTGAGTGCATCACTGACAGTCTTGGCTAAATATTTACTTTTTTTTTTTTTTTTTTGCTTTTCACTTAGAAGAATACTTTAAATTTGAGACGTAACTTATAAAAAATTTCCTCACATTGCTTTCATTTGTTACCTGAACCCCTGAACCCCTTCTTTCCAACTAGTGTCACTTATATTTTGATGTCATTTTTCTGCCCTCCTCCATCATCCATGATGGGCCCAATATTGTGCAAGTCTTGTTCAGGGAATGACAGTCCCTGTGAGGTCATAGATGCAGTGGCCACTTCACATCTGGAACACAGCACTCCAAAGAACTCTTGCCCACCCTCTGGTTTTCACCTTCTTTCCACCCCTTCCACAATGTTTCCTGAGCCTTGAGGGATGACAAGATCTTTTGTGATGCAAGCTCAAAGACTGACTTACCTCTCACCACTCCCCTGGAAGCCAGAAGCTCTTGCAGTCTACCCTACACAGCTGCCCATGCATCAGTTTACTGAAGGCTCACATGCTCAAACAGCATGCAGGATTCATTGATGTGCAGAGAAGGTTTACGTGGCTGTTACAGTTACACAATTGGAGAAAGACTTCTATCTGAGGGTTCCTAAGGTCTCTCAGGTTTATAGTATCTTTGTTATGGGAACATAGGAATTGACTTAAATGTAAAAAAATAATAAAAATGAGACACTAAACTGATTTGTATGATGAAGAAATTGCTGAGGAGCCTCAGGGTGAGTATCAGAAAAGCTAGGTGAGCTTAGACTGACCAAAGAGAAGCTGTATTTGATGAGCACTGTCCCACAATGCTGTCCTTCAAGGACAGAAACACAGATTTGTTCTGGGTAAGCACTTGGACAGTGACTCTTGGTCTTAGTAAGAGCTAACTTCTCAATTATTTACTTTGTAATTAATTAATTTAAATTCACTTGTAAAATTAAATAGCTAGTATAGTTTCTAGAGCATTTTTGGTAGGGAGGAAATGAAGTTTTAATGTGGGTTTGGGAGATATAATTAAAATTTGGCATTTCATTTTTCTTATGATTATCACATGATTATAAAATGACTATAACATGGTGATGATTGAGAGCCTATACTTTTAAATGGAATTCAAATAGAGAAAGGGTCTTGTGCTGCCACAGTGTACAAATAAGGTCATCACTGGCATAGTTGGAACTTCCCATGTGAAGAGCACACATTGGCTCCGATTTTCCAGCAAAGGAAAAGAACATTTCACCTCGAAGTGGATCATAAAAGTGTAGGCCTGCTTTATAGACTCCAACAGATGTGTAATATGACCTTCTGTGTTATTAGTGGTAGTAAAGCTCCATGAGAAAGAAGGCAAGGGTATCTTTGAAATACTGGAAATCAATTGTTCTGAAATGCACAACACATTGTTGCTTTTTAGCAATATATGTTATATATGTCTAAGGATCAGGAGTTAGAGACAATGCTTTCTCTTCTCCTTCTAGAATATGGCAATAAATGATGATTTTATTGGATGAAGATTTTCAGTAAGTCTTTTGTAATAGCTATATATTTTACTGACAGAAAAGAGGGGGGGAAAGCTTACAACTTGGAAATACATTCTAGAGAGTTTCAGAAGTAGTTTCCTTAAATTTGGATCATAGCCTTTGTGAATCTGGTGGTCATACAATGTTGCTCATGTAATGTTGACAGTATATAATTATATACAATGAGAATTTAGAGTGCTTCATTTTTCAATGAGGAGAGAAAATAATTTCTTCCTGTCTCCTGGTGAGTGTTGATGTATTCACTAAGTCCTGGATCTAAACATTTTTAATATTTAAAATTAATTTTATTAAAGTTATAAAATTCAAAAATGGGGGACAGGTATAACTTGGGGATAGAGCATTTAAAAAGCAATAATGGAACTCTTAAGTTCAATTTATTATTAAATCTTTTTTATTTATAAATCTAGCAAATTTTATCATCTACCTTAAAGTGGCTTTGCAGAGGGAGGGGGATTTAGGAGAAAACTTACATAGCACAGGCTGGCTTCGAATCTTGTGTATCTAAATATTTTAACCAAGTGTGATAAGTGACAGCTTCTAAGAGACTTGAAAGGCAAAGATTCTTTCAAATTAAAGACAGTTCTATGCTCACTGAATATGGGCTCTCTTCCTAGGCATGGTTGGATATTCCCCAAGGAGCAGAGCCAAGCTCATGATTATGTGGCCTTTGGCCCAGATCCTAGGAATGACAGATAACTTGCTACCATTAGGAAAACCTAAATTACACTCCAGGCTTTTACGATGCTGCTCCAACTACCATTAATCACATTTTTACACTTAATATTAATATACACTGATTGAGCTCATTCATAGGACGCTCTGAATAATTTTGAGGTCTAATTACCCTTGGATCAATTCCATATGAAAACATGTTTTGATGAGTCATAAGCATTGATGAATGGCTGGTAATAATTGTTGATAGTGATTAGCATAGCTATATTTAACATATCATCAGTGGACTCTGATATAAGGTTATTAGTTAGGATAATAATATAATATCCAAATCTATATTCACAAACTCTCTTTCCCTAACATGGTTTCATTTGCTGTCATAGCAACCTTATGAAATGACATCATGGACATTAGAATTAACCCAACATATATTGAGCACCTTAGTGTTACTTTCTCATTTGAAGGACAAGCTATACAACTAAAGCAGCTTAAAGTTTCACCAAGGCAGACAAAGGCTTGGCATGAGCTTATCTGGGTGGAAGTAGTCTAAGTACTGAGTTTGGGATAGACTAAAAAGCCGAATCTCTACTAGGTGGGGGTTGAGTTGAGGCTTAATCACCAACCCAGCGGCTATGGGGGACATTTCACATGTGATGGTTAGAAACGAGTACAGGCTTTGAGAATGGCTACACAATTCTAAGTATGTCAACAAGACAATGCTTATTTACTTTTGCAGAAGCAGGGTGCAGCTTTTAGAGTGTTCGAGCTGTCAAAGCATGCCAGCAGGAAGTCTGCTAAGGATTTTATTCCCTAACCAAAGGTTCTTTGTCTCATAGTCAGAACTCAACCACTCTTATGAGGAAAGCACCTCTAAGGTTTCACTGCCTGTTAGCATTTGCCTCATCTCAGGGACAGAGGGTTAGAGATTCAAACAGAAGGAGAGGGAGGGAGGGAGGGAGAGAGAGAGAGAGGGAGAGAGAGAGAGAGAGAGGAGAGAGAGAGAGAGAGCTCAAAACAAGTGTTAATCAAAATCTCTTCTTATCCCTGAATGCAAGGCATACATACCATCTGATGGGGATCTAGGCTACTTCTACATAAGATAAAGCTAAAAATCAACCACTCTTCTTTTGCACTATTTTCTGCTTTCCTTTGGATTTTCTTTCTCTGACATAACCACATGTAGGTTTGGTAACTGTATGATCTAGTTTCCCTATTGGCAGAATGGACAGGGACATCTAGGTCATGTGTAAATTTACCCCCTACTCAAGAAATGGGCTGTGATTGTTTTAAAATAATTCCTTCTTGGCCAGTGAGTTCATGGGTAAACATTAGAGAACCTGTCTCATGCTTTGAAAAACAGTGAGCCATGACTCATGGGGGAACCAAACCATATGCCCCCAAATGTGTTTTTTTTTTTTTCTGAGCTATCCAATAGTCCATTGCTCCAAGGTCTTGAAATTTTATAAAAATGGGATAGAAAATATGAATAATGAGGTAATGGAGGTCTGAAGTTGCCATTTATATTTGTTGATACCAGCCATGCATCACTGTGTGTGTGTGTGTGTGTGTGTGTGTGTGTGTGTGTGTGTGTGGTGTTTGGGAGTTCTTTGTAATCACAAATATCCTATAGTATAGGCTCACTGTGTGATTTTTAGTGGGGAACTGTGAACGAATATCTTCACACCACATAGGGCATTAAAAACACAGCAAGGAAACATTAGCACCAAGTCTAACTTGATGAACCCATCAGTTTATTGGGGCTACTTACAAGAATATGGGTGATGGGGCTGGAGAGATGGCTCAGCGGTTAAGACACTTGCCTCCAGTGCCTAGGGCCCTGAGTTCAATTCCCTGGGTCCCACATAAGCCAGGCCCACAGGGTGGTGGCCCTGGTGTGCGCATGCTCTCTCTCTCTCTCTCTCTCTCTCTCTCTCTCTCTCTCTCTCTCTCTCTCTCTCTGCTTGAAAATGAATAAATAAAATATTTAAAAAAAAGAATATGGGTGATGACCCCATGAGTTTACTGGGGTTACTTCCAGGAACAAAGCAGCAGCACCACTGAGACGCTCACTCCCAGAGTGCCTCACACAGCTGGCAAGCAGCTCCAGCCATCTCCTCTCTTTAGCAATGTTTTCCTGCTTATATACCTTGGGGAGGAACCTTGTGACTATTGTAATTTTGTGAGCTTCCTGAGCCTTATAACTGCCTTTAACTTCCTGTGTCTATGATCCTCCCTCTTTCTGCCTCCCTCCAGGAAGCAGTATCTCAGTTCAGAGGCAGTAGTTACACAAGAGCCAAATAAGAAAACGGAGGCTTGAGCAGAACTTAGAGGCATACAATTAGTAGATAAACCAGTTGGGATCCAGCCAATTCCAAGTCCCATGCACTTGCCACCTTCCTGGAGGCATACACTTGAAGCTAGTAGCTCTCTCAGGCCTACAGACTTGTTTGAATAAGTTTTATATTGCCCACCACTAACTAAAGGATCAAAAGGTTTCACAAAATTCTAAATGTCTGGTTTCTTTAAGTAAAATATCTGGAACCTAGGACCTTTAGTTCTCCATCAATGGTGAGCTAGCAATAATTAGCAGCTTCTGTCCATAATAGAATGTAAGGACAACTCTGTATTTCCCAGTAGTGAACCCACTGCACTCAGCTTTTGTACTTGAGTGGGTTCTGGAGGTATGAGGGTTTATTTATTTTTTATTTTGTGTGTGTGTAAAATATTCAGTGTGTGTGTGTATCATGCACTCGTCTGAGGTGACCAGAGTGGAAAGTCAGGTGTACCACTGCATCACCTTTCTGCCAGTTCAGGTTTGAGTCAGAGTCTCTTATTGATCTTGGAGCTTACTGTTTTCCCCACAATGCCTGGCAATTCTCCAATCTCTATTCTCCCACAGGACTAAGGTTATGGACATTTGTGACTACTCTCAGCTGTTTCATGTGGGTTCTAGAGTTTCAAACTCTGGTGGTTTTCATGCTTGCACAGGAAGTGTACTTAACCACTAAATCAGCTCTCCAGTCATGGCATTTGGGTTTAGAATGCACTCCTGTGACCCGTCTGTCTTGGACTCTGAAATACAGTTAACTTCTCAGTTGCAGGTGTAGATGAGAGCTGAAAAAGGAAAATTAAGTCAATCAAAATATTTCCTCTGGATATCACACACAAGCCTCTGGAAAGATTTTTCAGTTCACACTTTTGACTTGCAACATTTCAGTGGCTAACACCTAGAATGACAGACGATTAAAATACACACACACACACACACACACACACACACACACACACACACACAGTTTTTTTCAGTTGTTCACAAAGTTTCCTCTGTGATTTTGCATCACACTCCCATTTGTGAATACTTTTGATGTTGCTTTTTACCTCCCCGTTAACACATTCTTAATAAGAATTATTTCTTCTCTTTAAAAACATAAAAAGAAAATTGATTTTAGTGACATTAGAACACTTGCCCCAAGCACTGAATAGAAAATAAAAGCAATTAAATAAGCCAAAAATGATTTTTTTCTCTCTATTGTCCAAGGTCATGTTTCTATGCCAAGAGCCTAACAGATCCATAATATTCAATGTGTAAACAATGCATATGGATATAGGAAAAGAACATTATTGAGTTGCATAGGATGTGACTAATTGGCTTTCTTTAATTGGAATGTCCAAATTTGTTAATGCCAGGATATCTGAAAGCAAAATAACACAAGATAGAAAATCTGGGCTATAAATGAGGGGAAAAGTATTTGACCTGAAATCTATGTTGGACATCAGTTAACTTTTAAATTGTAAAGATAATTTTATCAGCTGGTAGGAGAGCAGCTTATATACCTTGATTTGTTAATAAAATAATGATATTTTTCTTTAAATATTTCAATTTAATTAAGAAATGTGTTTTTACAATGTAGGTCTTTATTCAGGACATCTATTAAGCCATGAATTCATAGGGAATAGGCCCTGTAGCTCAGGCTGTATGTTTATCTAGGTAAAACTAGTTGAAGCTTCAGTTTGTATCCAAGCATCTTTCACTTTGGCTCCCTTTGTATTCTGATCATTTTCCTTCACTTGTTTTTGGAAACAAATTTCTTGGCTTTTAAAGCACTGAATATGCTCAATATCTGAATTAATTCTCTGGGCAAGAATCATGCCCTTAACTTCCTTGTTTACAACAATGCCAACAGCATGCTGAGTTAACACTGTAGATTTTTCTTATTGTTCCATGTTCTGGGACAAAATGCTTGACAAAACCCAGCTAATGACAGGAAAGGAAGCTTTGTGATGGCGTGGAAGAGGTGATAGAAAGAAGGTTGGACATCACTTCTATCACAGCAGGTGAAAAACAGCAGCAAGAGAATGGGCCAAGCTGGGAGTAAGAGGAGCTGGCAATAATGCCCAAAAGCCCACTTCCAGCAACATACTGGCAAGGCTCTACCACCCAAATCACCACAACCTGGGACCAAGCATTCAAAACACATGATTATATGGGGGAAATCTGATCCAAATCACCACACATGATAACATTTATGGGGCATTCCTTTTGGAACAGTTCCCCTTCCTTTGATGCGTACAGTGAGTGTAGGCATCAATCTACAGCCTTCTTATAGATTCCTTTGTATGTGGTCAAAAATTAACTAAATATACTGAACATACAGGGTGGACACTTTGTAGGGAAAAAATGTATTTTTGAGTTATGATAATGAGATGAAAGTCTGGGCGGATGTTGAAGGTCCTGGGCTGTGAAAAAATATCATGGACTACACTTTGATAGAGTATGTGCCTCGCAAGTACTGACTTTCTAATTTAATTTTTGATTAGCATATAGAGAAATGGGCTTCACTGTGACATTTTATACATATATTATGTTCTTTAATATGCATTCTTTAAAAAATATTTTAATTATTTTATTGTTTATTATTAATCAGTAGAAACTGTGTGTGTATAAGTCTCATGGTGGTATCCCTATTTCCCTCCTCTCTGCCTCTATTCCACTGAGGACCCTCCTTAATGGGATTGCCCAGATGCCACATGGGATGGAGGGCTAGGAGTTGTGAAGCAGCCGATAAGCAGCAGACTGGTTTTTATTATGAGGAGGAAGAGAGGGTGTGGACAATATCTCTGGACATTCCCCCACCATGGCTCTTACAATCTTTCCACCCTCTCTTCTACAAAGTTCTCTGGTCCTTGGTGGGTAAGTCTTGTTGAGGTCTTAAGAGTCTCTGGGTTTCTACTTTGGACTGTTTTGAGTATCCTCAGGGTCTGTCTTCATCACCCTGGCTCAGGTTGTCCAGCTCACTGTGGAAGCAGCACTCTTACTCATCTCTCCACTTCTTCTGCTGTTTCACCTGGGTCCTAGATGATCGTTAGGGGTGGTTCATCTCCTGCCAAGGAGTAAGCTGTTATTTCAGGTCTTGGTGGTAGAATTAGGATGTCCACGATTCTTGCTGCATTCATATACCTTGCCCACCTGGAGCTCCCCTTCCCCAAACAGGCTGATGCCCCAAAAGCCTAAAATATATTATTTATTTATTTATTTGAGAGGAATGAGAGTGTGGATGGGTACACCGGGGCCATTTTCGTTGCAAACGAACTCCAGAGACTTGAGCTAATTTGAGCATGTGTTTACATGGGTATTGAGGAATCCAACTCAGGCTGGAAGGCTTTGCAAACAAACATCTTTAACCTCAAAGCCATCTTCTCAGCCCTAACAAATGCTTTCTAAATCTAAGCTATCCACCCGTCAACATTTCTGAGAACCAAGAGTCCCATGGCTAGCCTCAGAGGAATGGAGATAGCCCTGGAATTCACTGAGGAAGTAAATTCTGGAACACTCAAGCTCTGACCATTGTCTGATCCCACTGTCTACAACAGTGCCTGGCACTATGGGTGTTTGTAGTTGTGCTTAGATGAATGCTATCATGGTTTGACCCAGGTGTCCCCCACAAACAAATGAATGTGTTCTCAGCGATCGATCCTCAGCTGATAGCAGTTAGGGAATTACAACCTCGCTAGAGCTGTGTTGTTGAGGGTGGCCCTATTTGGGTTATAAGCCAGCTTCCCCTTGCCAGTGTTTGGCATGCCTTCCTGCCACTGTTTCCAGTGCTGTGGCAGATGTCCACCCATCTGCTCATGCCATCATTTTCCCTGCCAGGATGGAGTCTCCCCTCGAGTTGTGGAGTCTGCAAGAAGAGAAGGTCATTGGATTTGCAAAACAGGTTTATTTTTGAAAAATGGCCATTGGCATATGAAGCAGGTGTGCTAGGTTGCCTACATGGAGCCCGATGGAGCCATGAGGATGAACTGTGGGTTGCAATGGAGACCCAATGAATTCCAGGACTATGGATGGGTGCCAAGGCGAGCTGCCAGCACCGGATGAAATTTTTCCCGGACTGTGAGTAGCCGAGCTGGAGGGGCGGAATTGAATCTCCAAGAGACTTCTTATTGGTTAGAATCATTGAACTTGGAGTTAGAGATTGAGGTTTCCCTGCTTGTTTTAAATCTTTATTGGCTCAATCTGTTTTTTGCTGTGCCTCATGTTTTGCAGTGTGAATGTTCTGTGCCATTAAGGGTTTATTTTTTGTATTATGGCTCAGTTGAAAGCTGTGGGGACTTGGGAGTTGAACTAAATACACTGTATTTACATCATGTATGATTATTAGTTTGTGGGGGCCAGGGGTGGACTGTCATGGTTTTATCCAGGTGTCCCCCACATACAAATGAATGTGTTCTCAGTGATCGATCCTCAGCTGATGGCAGTTTGGGAATTAGAACCTCGCTAGAGCTGTGTTGTTGGGGGTGGGCTTATGGGGTTATAAGACAGCTTCCCCTTGCCAATATTTGGCACACTTTCCTGCCACTGTTTCCAGTGCTGTGGCGGAGGTGATGTCCACCCCTCTGCTCATGCCATCGTTTTCCCTGCCAGGATGGAGTCTCCCCTCGAGTCCATAAGCCTAATAAACCCATTCCTCCACAAGCCGCTTTTGCTTGGGTTCTTTCTGTGCAACAACTAGAAAGCTAACCACAACAAATGCCATTTCTGCATTACATCTCCAAAGACACTTAAGACAGACATCCTGATCATATAGAGAGATATCAGCTCAGTAGAACTCACTTGTGCTGTTGGTTAAACTTCCCCTATCACATGGAAATGGGATATGGAAATATCACATGGAAATGGTGCCCAAGTCAAAGGGTTAGATTTAAGGTTTTTTAAATATTTTATTTATTTGGAGGGAGGGAGGGAGGGAGAGAATGAATTAATGAATGAGTGAATGAACTACAGTGGGCCCATCAGGGCCTCTTGTCACTGCAAACACACTCTAGATGCACTCACCACTTTGTGCATCTGGTTTTATGTGAGTACTAGGGATTTTAACTTGGGTTAAACCCAGGGTGGTAGGCTTTGCAAGCAAACATCTTTTACTGCTGAGCCAGCTCTCCATTCCAGAATTGGAATATTTTCAGATGAAGTCAGCAAGCCTTTCCATACTCACAATGGATATAGTAGTAACTCTTCATTGTCACCTTTGGGTCCCATGTGTATAATTAGTTAAGAGCACAGTGTGGCAGCCAAGATTGTATAGCATGTAGTGTATTAGGTGGTTTACCAGAACAAAGAAGTACACATGGGACACAAGATAACAGAAACTAGACTTTTGGTGGCTGACTCATTGGAAAGAGGTGCGCAGGAGCCTGGGTCAGCCTAGGGCTTGAGGATTTAAGAGTTTTAAGTACTTATATGCACACTATGCGCATAGTGGCATGATTTATGTGTGAGATTATAAGAGAATGTTTGTAGGCCATTTCCTGCCACTCAGAGATGAGGAATGTAGAGTCGTTTCTGACTTCAATTTTCTTTAGTTTCCCTACTTGAAATATTCTTTAAATTTAAACTGCATGCTTCTCTTCTCCTTCATGCTCTTTCTTCTTCCTACACACACACACACACACACACACACACACACACACACACAGAGAGAGAGAAAGAGAGAGCGAGAGAGAGAGAGTTTTGGCTGTGGTGGGGGAGCCTTCTGGGTTCTTCTCTCCCCCACATCAGTCTCTGAACTCAACATTATCCTACAGTCTCACTGAAACCATTTGGAAAACTGTGAATTATTTACTAAAAAATGCAGCCTCCATTTACTTTATTTTCACCTCTCTTTTCTTTAAAATCAACTGTGTAGACACTGGGTTGCAATTTTTCCCTGTTGGCTCCCAGATATTGGATGAGATTATGGCCCATGAAATTCCTGGAATGCACATTTAAGGTCTTTAAAGTCATTATTGGAACTTTAGGATCTAAATGGTTGTCAGCTTCCTTATTCACCAAAATGTTTGAGTTTATGTTTCGAAATAGTGTTCAGGGGAGGCCTATGTCAGAGGCACTGTGAATGTTTGAAGCAAAACATTTTGCTTTTTATCAGCTTTGGTGAGACAATTTACAAATAAAATAAATCCATTTTAAAATGTTCTCCTTAAGGAATTTTGACAAATATGTGTTTCCATGAAAGTATTATTCCATACAAAGTATAAAATATTTCCTAAAATATATTCTAATACAGAAAATATAAAATATACTCAATTTTTTAAGTTCCAATTGTATCAAGGCATAACTGTTACACATAAATGCATGTATTTAATGTGTATACTTTGGTGAGTGTAGACATGTATATGTAGTCATGCTACTATTTCTATATCTTGTTACTATTTCTGTCACTTTAGGAGTAATTATATCCATCATCTCTAAGAGTTCTGTCAGTTTTTCTGGTTTGTTCACTTTGGTAAGAATACTTATCATTAGGCCCACCTTATTAATAATATATATATATACATATATACATATATACATATATAATGCCTTACTTCTAACTACAGGTACTATATGGTATCTCTGGAACTTACCCATTTTATATGGCTGTTACTTTATATATGTTCATTAAACCTCCTTATATCCTCTCCATCATCATCTTTCTGTCCATTTCTGTAGCTTTGACTGTTGTAGATCCTCCTACAAGTGCAATAATGCAGTATTTGCTCTGTTCCTGACTTATTTAACTTAGCAGAGTATGTCCCAGGTCAATGATGTCTTTCCAATCACAAATGGTAAAAAGTTCTTTCCAAGGCTAAGTGATATGTTATTATGTGTTCATGCCATATTATTTATTAATCTAGTCATCTGTAAGTAAATATATAAGTAGATATAGATGTTTCCATGTCTTGGTTATAAATATTTTGCAATGAACACAGGAATGCAGATACTCCTTCTAAATCCTGATTTCAGTTATTTTGGTAATACAACCAGAAATGGTGTTACAGGGTCATATAGTAATTCTATTCTTAGGTAGTTGCTTTTGGATGCAAAGTTTCCAATTGCTTTCTATAATCTTTCATCAGTATTTATCATTTTTTAAGTAATAACCATACTGTCAGTTGTGGTATAACATATTGTAGTTTTGATTTGTATTCTCCTTATAAGTAGCAGTATTAAGCCATTCTTATGCCATCTTTGGAAAAAATGTCTATTCATGTGCATTGCCTATTTTAAAAAATAGTTTTATTTGTTTATTTGCAAAGAGAAAGAGGGAGAGAGAGAGAGAGAGAGAGAGAGAGAGAGAGAGAGAGAGAGAGAGAGAGAGAGAGAGAGGATAGACATGATGCCAGGGCCTCTAGCCACTACAAATGAATTCTGGTACATGTACCACTTTGTGCACCTGGCTGTACATAGCTACTAGGGAATCTAACCTGGGTTGTTAGGCTTTGCAGGTAAGTGCCTTAACTGCTGAGCCATCTCTCCAGCTCTACTTTGTCTATTTTCATTTCTTAGCATTTTGTACATTTTTATTAGGAGTTTTGATACATGAACACATTGATCATTTTCCCATCCTAGTGCCTTCTTCTGTTCCTGCTGCAGTCAGCTTCTCCTTGCTGCAGAAAAGCAGCTGTGGGAGGAAAGGGGTTATTTTGGCTTATAGGCTCAGGGGAAGCTCATGATGATAGGGAAAAGGATGGCATGAACAGATACTGGACATCACCTCCTAGCCAACATCAGGTGGACAACAGCAACAGGAGAGTGTGCCAAACACCGGCAAGGGGAAGCTGACTATAACACCCCCAAGCCCGCCCCCAACCACCCACCTCTAATAAGGTTCCAGTTTCATCTGGTGATCAAGCATTCAGAGCATATCAGTTTATGGGGAACACTATTCCACTGAGGAGTGTCTTCTTCCCAAATAGCCCTTTGTCTGTGTTAATGTCTCATTTCTTTTGAATCCTCCAAAAGGAGGATCCTCCATGTCAAAATGGTGATATGCTCAGAGCATGTAGGTTTTTTGGGGGTGCCAACAACACTGTGACATCATAAATGTACAAGTTGGTTCATGTCAGGAGGACCGTGCCCTGAGGTATTCCTTCCCATCTGTGGCTTTTACATTCTTTCTGCTGCCTCTTCTACAATGTTCCCTGAGCCATGGAAGGTGTGACAGAAATGTTCCATTTAGTATTGAGCTCTGCACAGCCTCTTGTTCTCAGCCATGATGAGTTTTGCGTCTCCTTAGCATGTACATTTATCACCCTAGAGAAGCTTCCCTGACAAACAGGGAATACAGCTCTCATATTTAGGTCCCCGCTTCCTCTGGAATGTTCCTGAGCCCTGGTGGTGTCACAGAGAAGACTCTGCAGTGCTAAACATTGGGCTTTTTCTTCTCATCATCTTGGGTCTTCGGTCTCCCTGTTTCTCTTGTCAAAGATCAGCTAACCCGCACACATGCTTACATTTCAGCACATTGGAAACCAACTCTTAGGTTGTGTTCCCATCGACTGACATTATTATAAGTGACAGAAGTCCCAAGTTTTATTAATGAAAAATCACATTACACTATTTAGCACATCAGGATTCTATATAAGATTTTAAAGTGGAAAATATGGGTCCATTCCTAGAAAGCACATGAGCACACAGAGGAAGAGTGTCCTAAGAAGGAATATAAACCCTGAACTGATTTATTTCAGATCTAAATTAAAGTATTTATGGCATGGGCTACCAGACTTCAGCCCAATCTGAAATTATCATTCAAAACAATTTAGCTGGGCTTGATCTGAGGTTAGTTTGGAATGAGGCAGAAGCTTACCACAGGTTTGCTATGTGACCTCTATGTGACCTTGGGAAAGTCTCTTATCATCTTTGAGCTTATCATGCTATGTCATATATAAATGGATGTGAAGACTGAATCACTGATTGTAAGGGTAATAAAATAACTGATGTTACAGGCTCTAGAATTGGACTGTCTTTAGTGCAAATTCCTCAATTTCTCTGATCTTGCATTTTCATCAGCTATAAAATAAAGAAAATAAGAATGCTTATTATGAAGATAACGATGATGCTTAAGAATTACTTACCACAGTACCTGGCACATAGTAAGCATTTAATAAATAGTAAATGTTATTGTTTAAATGCAGATGTATGCAAAACTAGTGTTAAAAACATTCCACGGAGCTTATTATATGAAAATATCATGTAACGCCAACATTCAGGTGTGTTTAATGCCAGAGAATGGTTTTGGCCTGCTGCCCAGTCCAAGTATTCCTGATCCCACTATCTTTCAGTAACTAAATTTACCAGGTCTGTAAATTCCCACTGCAGGTCTGACTAAGCACTTGGTTGATCTGTTTTGGCTCCCAGGTAGGGAGTTACCCCCACAGCCTCTGCATTTTGAAGAATTGGCTTGGGGTAAGTTCATTCCACTTGTCCGTGTTCTCTAATCAAAAAACTCGGAACCTCAGGGAGGTCATACTGATAACCTCTCTTCCCATTTTAGTTTCTGTGCCAAAGTCAGACTCCACTGTTTGGTAGACTTAGAGGAGAAGTGACAAGACAAGTTCTTGCCTTCTGGAAATTCCAGATGTTCTCAGGGTCAGTTTGTAGGCTAATTAAATATTTTATCTTGACTGAAGCTCAGAAATCTTCAACTCCCTATCTTGAATCCTATTTTCAAATACTTGACATTTCAAGAGTTTCCTCTCATCTGAGAAGTCAGTCCTGGGCATTTTCTTCCAGAGTGTGTAGACAAGTTCTTGCTGAAAGATTATAGCTTGGAACTGTGTGTTTCAAAGGAAGATCTGACACCCTTTCCCCCACGTGGGTCAGTGTTGGCCTTTTGAAAACAATTTCTGAGAAACCAGGAAATGTTGTGGGGCATCTTATTTTAGCCTTTCTACAGAAGATTTCCTTCATCCACTTTCTTCCTGTTCCTACTGTTATATAATAAGTATGCTGAAATGAAACAGCTTAAACCAACTCATTACTTCTGTATCAGGAAATCAGAAGGAACAATTAGTGTGGCTTATTCCTCTTCTGCAATGTCAAGAACCTCAGCTGGGAGGACTTGAAGACCTAGACAAGATTTAATAGCTATCAACGAACTGCAGGCCGATACCTGACTTCCTGGCAAGAGATGAGCCACCCCAGACATACCGTGGAGGATCCATATGGAACTCCGCAGAGAATGATGGGATGAAAAAGTGACCCAGTCAGTCAACACAGAATAAGCCAGTGAGACAGACACCAATGATTTTCGACACAACCTAAAGCAGAAGTACAGAGACCCCTAAATTCTCAACAATAAAGCAGCCTTAATACTCACCCATCATGACTCAGGGAACTGAGCAGAAGAGGGGGCGGAAAGATTGTGAGAGCCTTGGTGGGGGAGAATACCCAGAGTCACGGCCCCCCTCAGTAACAACTTACTAGGGCCAGCAGAACCGGGCTGACTCTTAGGCTATCCATGGTTCCCTGACCCAAGGACTGATCTAGACTGCCCACGGAGGAGGATATCTAGCTGAGTGGGGATGGGGAAGAGGGACACTGGGGAACAGGGGATAACAACTCTGTTAGCCCATTAATGTAACTCATTATGGACAATAAAAAAAGATTTAATAGCTAAGGTTTAAATTATATGAAGATGTCCTCAGCCACACAACATCCTAGACTACAAATTGCAGTGTTGACATGGGGACTTTTATGCATGGTGGTACCAGGATATCTAGACCTTTTTAGTAGTGAGAAGAGTTTCAGATTTTACCACATAGTTAAGCCCTGAACTATACCTTAGTTATCTAGGGAGTCATCTTATCTTAGGATCCATGATTGCTTTGAAGGGCATGGGTATGAGGAATGCAAGCGTACTTAGGATCTCCTGTTTAGAGACCTCTCTGAATCTTGAAAAATGCAAGTATGGGGTTTATGAAAGGAAAGTTTCTTTCTGGATATTTAACTTAGGAAATGCATAGCTTGCATAAGTACATCAAGAAGAGAATGTGAGGTAAAACAAGAGAGTAAAGGAAAAACTACAAAAACAAGAAACAGCAAAAATACTACACAGCTTTCAATAATAACTCTTAACATCAATGGCCTCAACACTCTGACAAAAAGACACAGATTTACCAACTGGATTAAGACCAGGATCCTTGTTTGTTGCCTACAAAAAATGCACCTCTCCATAAAAGATAGATGCCTCCTGAGGGTGAAAGGATGGAAAACAGCATTTCAAGCAAATGGGCCTAGGAAACAAGCAGGTGTTGCTATCCTAATACCAGACAGGATAGACTTCAAACCAATAGTAGTAAAAAAAAAAAAAAAGATAAGAAATGTCATTAAATATTGATTAAAGGAACCATTCAACAGGAGGACATTACCATTCTAAATATATATGAATCAAATACAGGTGCTCCCAATTTCATTAAACAAATATTACTATAATTGAGGTCACAGATAACACCAAAAACAATTTTAGTAGGGGACTTCACCCTACTCTCACCTAACAACAAGTCATCCTGGCAAATATAAACAGAGAAACATCTGGACTAAATGACACTATAAAACAAATGGACCTAACAGACAGCTACAGAACTTTTTCATCCAAATACCAGAGAATACACATTCTTTTCAGCAGCACATGGAATATTCACTAAAATGGACCATAAAGCAAATCTTAACAATTTTAGGAAAATTAAAATAATTCCTTGTACTCTCTCTGATCACAATAGAATTAAGCTACAATTTAACATCAAGAAAAACTATAGAACATACAAAACTAAAGGAAATTAAACAGTATAGAACTTAATAATGAATGGGTCATTGAAGAAATCAAGAAGGAAAGCAAAAAATTCATAGACTCAAAAGAAAAAAAAACACAACACATCGAAACCTTTGGGACACAATGAAGGTAGTCCTTGGAGAGAAATTTATAGCTTTAAGTGCCTAGATTAAGAAACTAGAAAGGTCACAAGTAAGCAATTTAATGCTTCACCTTAAGGCCTTGGAAAAAGAACAAGACAAACCAAAAATCAGCAGACGAGAAGAAGTAATATAATTAGGGTGAAATTAATGAAATAGAAACCAAAAACACAATGCAAGGAATCCATGAAGTAAAGAGTTGATTCTTGGAAAGGATAAATAAGATTGATAAACCCTTACCAAATCTGACCAAAAGAGAAAAGAGACACAAATAAATAAAATTAGAGATAAAAAAGACATCATTACAAAAGATACCAATGAAATTCAGAAGATCATCGAACATACTTTAAGAACATATGCTCCAACAAGGTTGACAATCTAAAAGAAATGGATGATTTCCTTGATATATATGACCTACCAAAATTAAATCAAGAAGAAAATGTGCACTGCCATCTCTACCTTGGCTCTGAACACCAATTTTAAGAAAATGTGCATATATATTGCTACCACTAGACATGATACATTTGAAGGAATAAAAGTAACTAGTGCTTGGGGAGCTCTTCCACATTGCTTTTTCCCCATCAAATCCTCGTAGCAGCCTATGGAAGCAAGTTCTGTCATTTCCATTGCTTATCCACCGACGAGATAATGGAGACTCAGAAATGTTATTATATAACCTTTCCAGGCATATTGTCAACATAAGTGGAGTCTACTCTCTATAAGCTTCTGACCTCAGGTGTCTGCGTCTGATCCCTGCCTCACACCGGGAGCTCTCTCCTGCTGGTGCCAACTCTTCCAAGTGTGTGAATTTTTCTGATGGACCATGAACAAAATGTCTACTCATCTCAGGACAGAAACAAAAGAATGATTCCACAGGAGTGTAACCTGTGGAATTAATTAGTTTATTTGGTGTTACTTAGAGAGGTGTGGGTAATTTCATATTAACTTATGTTAACTGATCTTATATCCTTGGGGAGAGGCTTTTTGAGCTCCTCCCCTAGCCATTGTTAATTGCCTAGAAATTCTAGGAAGGGGTGTGGCTTCATGAGCCCCTAGTAACTATTGACTGTCTTATGAATCCGTGGGGGGGGGGTTGGGGGCCTTGTAAGCCCCTCTCCCTTCCATGACCCAATCTTATATGGGTAATCTTCTGGGTAATCTTAGCTGATTACAGATCAAGAGGGCACCCATGTCATTCCCCATGAAAGCATTCCACACCAGCCAGTATTGTGGTCTTTCTAGAGATTAATACAATGGCTATGAGAGCAAGAATTCTAAACACAGTGCTGTCTTTCCTAAGTGGTCTTTTTCTTGCCCAATCCCTATCTACTATACTGACTGTACTTTTACCAACTACTTTTTTATAGTTCTAATACATATCTTTAAAAAACTTCAGTGAACAAAGAAGTGTATCATATTTCCTCAATCAGTTCACTAATAGTACTTGAGTAAATGGCATTCTTTGATTCATTCAGCAAGCATCCATTGAGTTCCTACCATGTACTTGACACCTTTTCTCAGGCTGGGAATACATCAGGAAACAAAGTTGTTAGGGTGAGAGTAGAAAAGGAACAGTAAATATCTAACCTATTGTCATGGTAACCTATTGTTACCTAGAGTGGTAAGTACTATGAAGAAAAATGAAGCAAGGAAGAAGGAAAAAAATGACACCTGAGACTAGCTTTAGCACTGGGGTCAGGGAAGACTTCCATAAAGAAGTAATATTTTCACAGAAGCTTGAATAAGGAGTAAACCATGTGACTATAGGAAAGGGCATTCCAGATAAACCATCTGACCACAGCAGTTTCTGGGAGGCATACAGGATTTTGTGATTTATTTATTTATTTGTTTATTTATTTATTTTTGGTTTTTTGAGGTAGAGTCTCCTCTAGCACAGGCTAACCTGGAATTCACTATGTAGTCTCAGGGTAGCCTCAGACTCACAGTACTACTCCTACCTCTGACTGAGATTAAAGGCATATACCACCACACCAGCTTTCAGTTATAGTTTTAAGGGGAAATTTCATCATGGTGGGAAAGTATGACAGGCCTCAGTAAGAAGCTTATATCAATAGCAAGGAAATAATCTACTGGGCTTGGAGCTTGACTGTATTACATGAAACTCCACCCTTAGCAGCATTCCTCCTCCAGCAAGACACCACCTCACAAAGAACCCACAACTTTCCCAAATAATGTCACTAGCTGAGGAACAAGTATTCAAAACACAATTTGCATTCAAACCACCAAAACAAAACAGATTACAGGTCAGATAATGAAGTTTCATGTGTATGTTCTAGAGATCTACTGTGCAACTGTGTACCTAGAGTTAATACTACTGTGCTGTGAACTTAAAACGCTTGTGAAGAGAGCATATTTGATGTTCAGTAATCTTATCACCATCTTCATGTTGGCTGGAAGACAGTGTAAGATAAGAATGAGAGAAAAAAATGATTTTGGAGATGTAACTAACCATCTGATCTTGAAGAAGCTTATAGGTAATGGAAGAGATGCAGGAGCATTTTAGTCCATATTTGATGAGACTATTGAAAGGCTTGGAATAGGGAAATGATTTACATTTAAAGAGTATTTTTATTTATGAGAGAGAGAGAGAGAGAGAGAGAGAGAGAATGGACACACTAGGACCTTTCCTATACAAACAAATTGCATATGCAGGTGCCTCATTGTGCATCTGACTTTACACAAGTACTGGGAAATCAAACCTGGCTTTGAAGGCTTTGCAAACAAGCACTTTTAACTGCAGAGCCATTTCCCCAGGCCAGGAAAGTGATTTACCTTTTCTGAACTAACACTGCAAAGACTCATGTGCATTTTTCTAATGCTGGAGAAACGTGGTGTTCCAGTACAGTGTAGGTCTGGTACAGATGGTCTACATTTTTAATTCTAGCTCTATTATTTACCAATTAAAAGACCTTGTATAAATAAGTTACTTCCTTGTTTTTGCTCATGAACGGGCATAATTACCTTGCAGAACGACTGTAAAAATTGATCACACACTTCTGTGGTGCACAGAATACTATACAGCGCTTGGTCTTCAATAATATTATTAATATGTTTATATGAAAACATGGTTTCTTTCTAAGAAGTATTATGTAAATGGATATGCTTATTTTTAAACTATATCCACATGCTTATCTAAAATGATAATAGCAATCCTACCGGCCAACTATAAGATGTGAAAGTCAATTCTTTAAAGAATATGTAAAATATTCTCCTTGCTCCAGACATAGAATGTACATTTCTTTGATGTTTTAGTTACCTTTTATTGCTATAAACAAATACCTCACAGAAACAACTTAAGGAAAGATTTATTTATTTTGGCTCACAGTTTCAGAGAATTTAGTTTTGGGTCACATGTCTTTAATTCCATAGTGAAGCCAAACATCATGGTGGCTAGATTATGTCTCCTCATGATAGACATGAAGCAAAGGAAAGGGAGGGTTCAAGAAGGTGCTATGGTGAGATTCAGTCTGAAGGCTATGCCTCTAGTGACCTACTTTACCAAGGTTCACGACCTCCAATAATGCTTTTATACTATGAATTTTTCAAAGAATTAATCTAGTGCTTAGGGAAGAGTCCTTATGATCTACTTGTCTCTGTAGACACCCTCACAGACACGTCCATGAGTATACTCTTGTTTTAACTTAGGAATTACTCAATTCAGTCAATTTGACAGTCAAGATTTACCTTTGCACTTGATTTTACATGACTTGGTGCATTAAAGTTATTCTAACCAAATTTCTGTTATTTTTTCCAATTTTTAATATATGTCTATAAATTATGATTATGTTAATAGAATATTACTGATATAATGAAATTCTAATGTAATTAAGACTTAACTAATTTACTTAACTAATAAGCAGTACGTGTGAGTTCTCTGAGAGGTGTGGGTTGGGTCTATGTGTGTGTTAGAGCTGAAGAAGGAACCCAAACACCTCATAAGTTCTCATCTTTAATTCTGAAGGATGGCTTTGCTTGATGCTGTGTTATTTAAAGAAAGAAAGAGAAATTGATTCAATAACCTGTCATATTATACAACACAAGAAGAATTTCAGATTAAAAAGCACCCTGGTATTCTTAGTGGGAAGAAAAATATTGTGACAGCTGCATGGAGACATCTCTGTGTGGAAGGAGCTGGTGAGTATCATGGTGTTGAGAAGGATTCATCAAAATACACTGCTTCCATGGAATGGTGCAGACCACTATACTTCAGGGCTCTACTATGCAAATGGCATTTTTTCTTTATGTAAGAAGAATAAGGATGTTTCTTCATATTCTCTTGTTTCTTAAAAATAATTTATTCCAGGATGTGGAAATTGGCACAGTGGTTAAAGTCGCAAAGCTTTCTGGCCTGGGTTTGATCCCTTAGTACCAATATAAAGGCAGATACTCAAAGTAACACATGCATTTGGAATTTTTTTTGGAGTGACCTAGGGCCCTGGTGTACCCATATTTATTCTTTCTTTCTTTCTTTCTTTCTTTCTTTCTTTCTTTCTTTCTTTCTTTCTTTCTTTCTTTCTCTCTCTCTCTCTCTCTCCTTGCAAATAAAATATTTTAAGATAATTTATTCTGCCATCATTTCTAAGATATTTTGTTTAACTGAAGCAGGACAAAATAGTGACAACATAAGATAAAAATATAATTTGTAGACTCTTCTCAAAAGACTATAATACCTTAGTGTAAACTTTGGTACCCTGGGGAAGTCATGTTCTCTTAAGTGAACAAGGATATTAAAGAGTTGACTATAGTCTCCAGCTAAAGACCAAAGGCACAGCCATAGTGGAACCAGCTGGGTTCATTGACACTGGGTGTGTTTTCCCCAGTGAAGAACTTACAGAACTATCATTAGGCATTTAGGGGAGGACTTAAGAAAGGATTTGTTTCACTTCTTCCTTTCCAATATGTATCCCTTTTATGTCTTTTTCCTGTCTTATTGCATTTGCTTGAACCTCAAGGACTATGGTGAAGAGGAGTGGAGAAAGTGGATACCCTTGTCTTGTCTTGGATTTATTGGAAACTCCTTGAGTTTTTCCCCATTAAGTATGATTTGGGCTTTAGGGGATTTGTATATGGCCTTTATTATGTTTAGGTATAGGCCTTCTATTCCAAGTCTCTGAAGTGTTTTGATCATGAAGTGGTGTTGAATTTTGTCAAAGGCTTTCTCTGCATCTATTGAATTGACCATGTGGTTTTTGTGGCTGAGTTTATTAATGTGGTGGATTATGTTGATCGACTTCCATATGTTGAACCAACCCTGCATTCCTGGGATGATGCCTACCTGATCAAGGTGGATAATACTTTCGATATGTTGTTGGATTTTTTTTTGTAAGGATTTTATTCAGAATTTTTGCATCTAAGTTCATCAGGGATATAGGTCTATAGTTTTCTTTTCTGGATTTATCTTTGTCTGGTTTTGGTATCAGAGTGATGCAAGCATCATAGATCACCAGTGTCATTAAAGAGCTTCAGAAGGAGTGATTTCAATTCTATGATAAATGTTTGGTAGAATTCAGCTGAGAATCCATCAGGACCTGGACTTTGTCTTCTGGGGAGATTTTTAATTATGTTTTCAATTTCAGTGGATGTGATAGTTTTATTTAGGAAATTTATCTGCTCCTGATTTAGCTTTGGTAGATGATAACTATCCAGGAATTCATCCATTTCTTCCAGGTTCTCCAGCTTTGTGGAGTATAGGTTTTGGAAGTAAGATCTGATGATTCTTCCCATTTCATTAGTGTCTGTTGTGATCTAACCATTTTCATTTCTAATTTTATTGATTAGGGCCCTCTCTTTTTTCTGTTTGGTTAGGTTGGCTATTGGTTTGTCAATCTTGTTTATCTTTTCAAAGAACCAGCTCTTTGTTTTATCAATTTTTTGTGTTTTTTTGTTTCTATTTCATTGATCTCTGCCATGATCTTATTTCTTTTCATCTTGAGTCCTAAGGTTGGTTTGTTCCAATTTTTCCAGTGCCTTAAGCTGTTTGGTTAGGCTGTTAATTTGGGATCTCTCTGTCTTTGTTATATAGGCATTCAGTGCTATAAATTTCCCCTTAGGACAGCCTTCTTTGTGTCCCATAGGTTTTGGCATGTTGTACTTTCATTATCATTTATCTCAAGAAAATTTTCAATTTCTGTTTTAATTTTTTGATCTACCCATTCATTATTTAATAACATATTGTTCAGTCTCCAATAGTTGGTGCATTTTCTGTTTTTTCTCCCATTGTTTATTTCCAGCTTCAGTGCATTGTGGTCTGATATAATACAGGGTGCTATATCTATTTTCTTAAATTTATTTAGACAAGATTTGTGACCTAATATGTGATCTATTTTGGAGAACGTTCCATGAGCTGCTGAGAAGAATGTATATTTTGTAGAGATGGGATGGAAAGTTCTATATATGTCTGTTAAGTCTGGTTGTTCCATGGTCTTTTTAAGTTCTATTATTTCCCTATTTATCTTCTGTCTGGTTGATCTGTCTATAGTTGATAGTGGTGTATTAAAGTATCCAACTATGATGGAATTGGAATTTATTTTAGATTTGTTTTCCAATAATTTTTGCTTTATGAAATGTGGTGCACCTGTATTTGGTGCATACATGTTTATGATTGTGATATCTTCTTGTTGGATCATTCCCTTGATGAATAAGAAGTGGCCTTCCTTGTCCTTTTTAATTAATTTTAGTTTAAAGTCTATTTTGTCAGATATTAGAGTAGCCACTCCTGCTTGTTTTTTTATTTCCATTTGCTTGGGATATCATTTTCCATCCTTTCACTCTGTGGAGGTTTTTATCTTTAGAGGTGTGGTGAGTTTCTTTGAGGCAACAAATGGAAGGGTACATCTTTCTGATCCATCCTGCTAGCCTGTGTCTTTTTATGGGAGAGTTGAGACCATTAATATTCAAAGGTATAACTGTGAGACTTGACTCAGTACCTGCCATGGTGAAGGGCATTATTTATTTATAAGATTTGGTGCCTCCTGTGTTGTTTTGTCACCTCTAGGCTTGATTATCATACCAACCTCTAGAGGGCTCTTGAGGTTGATTGTTTGGCTTTTCTGTGTGGAATATTTCATGTAGAATTCTCTGTAGGTTTGGCTGTGTGTCCATGCAGTTGTAGAGTTGAATTTTAGCATGGAATATTTTCCTTCTTCCTTCCGTTATTAGAGAAACTTTTGCAGAGTACATTAGTTTGGGTTGAAAGCCATAGTGACTGAGAATTTGAATTACTCCATTCCTAGCCCTTCTTGCTTTCATGGTTTCCATGGAGAAGTCCGGTGTGACTCTGATGGGTTTGCCTTTATATGTGCTTTGCTGCTTTGCCCTCACTGCTTTTAGAATCATCTCTTTGCTGTCAATGTTTAGGGTTTTTACTATAATGTATCTTGGGGAAGTTCTTTGGTCCAGTCTGTTTGGTGTTCTGTTTGCTTCCTGTACCTGAATGGGACTCTTTTTCACTAAAATGGGGAAGTTTTTTTCAATAATTTTGTTGAATATGTTCTCTATGCCTTTTGTCTGACTTTCTTCCCCCTCTGGTATCCCCATAATCCGGAGATTTGGTCTCTTAAGAGTCTGCCAGAGATCTCTCATATTTTGTTCACATGCTTTTTTTGAACCTATTCAGATTTTTTATTTCCATATCATTCTCTTCTGTTTTATCTTCCACATCTGAGGATCTGTCTTCCCAATTATTGACTCTAGTGGTGAGGGATTCTAGAGAGGTTTTTATTATTTCCATTTGGTTCTTGTTTTCTGATACAGCTTTTTGAATTGCTTCTATCTTTATACTAAATTGTGTTTTTTATTTCAAGGTTTGACTTGCTTACTGCTTCCTGATACTCATTTGTGTATTTGTTTATGTCTTCTTTCAGTTTGGTTAGCTGATTCTTGAGTTCTTCTGTTTGCTGGTTTGCCTTTAGTTCAGACACTGATCTACCAAAGTTCATCTGTTTCTCCTCAATTATATTAAACCTGGTGGCAAAGCTTGTGAGTTGGCTCTGTACCATTGCCAGGTGATTTTCCATACTTGCTTCTATTTCCATCTTTAGCATCTTCATTGGGTCCATGTCACTTTTATCCAGATTTAGTGTCATCTCATTGTGTGCTTGCATCTGTGCTCCCTCTTTTATAATTTCACTGTTGACTTCCCAATTGGGACTTGGTGCATTCATGACATGATCTTATATGTAACAGACCCAAAGAACAGTGTCACTAAACTACTGAAGGTGACTAACTCCTTTAGCAAAGGTCAGGATACAAAATACACACACAAAAATCAGTAGCCTTCCTGTATGCAAATGATGTGCACACAGAAAAAGCAATCAGTGAAAAAAATCCCGTTTTCAATAGTCTCAAAAGAAAATCAAATAACTTGGTGTAACACTAACCAAGGATGTGAAAGACCCGATTGCTGAAGATTCTATAGACTGATATTACACAACAATGAGAGATCCTACTGAATCCAGAAACGAAATCCGCTCCCAGATGGGCAGCCCGGGTAATGCCGGAAGGTGTTGCATGAGCTGCCAGGGGAATCAGACCAACAATATCCTGAGAGAGCAGGAGGCATATTCAAGTTTCACCAACCGATGGCCTGAGAATGCAGAACACACTGCTATATGGCATAGAGAAGCAAGTCAAGAAGTGCCCATCTGTGCAATAGTGGCGCCCAACCTAGGTGGGTAATCAACAGCTGGCTAATTGACTATGAGATCTTATCAGAGGCAGGAAACCCCTGACTGGTAAGGGAACCCAAGGCAACCCTGAATGGGGACCATGAACCCCATCTACATGGGAAAGTCCTTACTAACCGTAGGTCCTCAGAAAGGCTACACCTGCCAAATGCTCACCAACCTAGCAATATTTGTCTCAGTTGACTAATAATGATATCACTCTCCTCTGGAGACTTTTTGTAGTTTTCAGAAAGCAACGTGAACTGGGAACAATCCAAACTCCACCAAAGGGACATGACTTGATGGGGGACACCCAAGCAGGAGACCATTCACCTCAAACTCTAAGGAAGTGAGATGGTGAGCAAAAGAGCTATTCCCACAGCAAGGCAGATAACTTGGGGAAGGACAATAGAGAGAGGTACCAAGGGTGCCCAAAATTGTCCAAAATTCAAATCTACAGACACTTAAAAACCTAATAACTATGCAAAATATAAACTCACACTCTATAACTCAGGGAAATTTGCAGAAGAGGGGCCAGAAATAATGTAAGACTCATGGGGGCGGGAGAATAATTAATGCATAAGAGGGAATGCCATCATGGATTCAATGGCTTTATCTAAGAACCTATGATATGCAGCATATTGTTGTGTTAATATTTTAAGCCAATAAAAACGTTAAAAAAGAAAGGATATGTCAGGAAGCCAGAACAATTACCATAAGAAATAGTATCAAGTATCATAGAAAAGACCAGGATCCAATAAAAGAAGTAGATTTCACTCATCAGGATAGGGAACTGTGTGGACATGTTGGGGTTTGAATGATGCTATGTCTTTGTCTGGTTCAGACATGATGAGGAAGCAGTTTAGCTTTGGTGTTGCTCCATCATGGGCACAGAATGACCTTGTCTTACATTGGCGTTCTAGAAAAGTCTTTGTTTCAACAAGAGAGCATAAAAGCTCCATTGTGGACCCCAGGCCAACTTCAAATAGCATGGGTCCAGTGAGTTAGGACAATGTCAAATTCCAGATGACAGTGACTGCTTTCCTTTTCATCTAGAGTCAAAGCCAGAAATTAAGCTGTTATACTTCAACAATATATTAACAATGCCTCAGATTGTTTAATAAACATAAAAAGAGAAAAAGTCAATCATAACAAGTTTTGTGTCTGACATGACCTTTTTTCTTTATTTCCCAGCGTTGTGTGTGTGTGTGTGTGTGTGTGTGTGTAGTATGTGTGAGTTAGCCCACCCTTCACCGCATTTGAGACAGGGTCTCTTAGTTTTTGACTGCTGTGCTCACCAGGCTAACTAGCCTGCAAGCTTGAAGGGATTCTCTTGTTTCTGCCCTTCGTCTCACTGTAGAAGTGCTAGGATTACAGTTGCTCACACCATTGCATTTGTCTTTAAGTGGGTTCTGAACTCAGGACCTCATAACTTGGTCAGTAAGCATTTTTACTCACTAAGTCATCTTCCTCAGTCTTCAGCTTTTTTATTACCCAGAGAATGCTTACATATGATACAAAAGTGTGTACATTTTTACATTAATCTTTCTTTGCTTATTTAGTACCAAATCTCCCCTTTTACTCTTTATTTTCGTAGTCATTTAGAGAGAAAATTCTCATGAAATTCTTTTTGGAAGGCATTCAAGTGTCTGTCTGTTCATCTCTCCTACTAAGTAGCTCTTGAGAAAAGAATTTACTGAGCATATTTAAGGAACCAATATGCTATTGTGGGATGCATACAGATATCAAAAATATTACTAAAGTGTGACAAAAACTATCAAATCCATCATATTTCATAGTTCCCCTTTTTGTTTTGGTAGCAAGAGCAGTTATACTCACTTTACATGAATTACAAATACAGTTCATTTTTAGTACTGGAAGTTCTTGTGCTGTGCAGGAAGATCTCGAGACTTATTCCCACATCTTTCTACTCTCTGACCAAAAATATTAGCTTGTGTTTTTGCCAGTAATCTGACCAAGAGAGTATGCCTTAGTTTTTGTTTTTAAGGTGGGAGAATGTCTTCATTGCTTAAACCATGTTGTAGTTACTTGTGTTGGGAAAGTTTCAAAACTACCATTTAAAAGCATTAACTGGTCACTGATACCCATTTAACGGGAATTGAATACCTACCATAAGTCATGTACCCTCCTTGTCACTTGAAAAGGGAGGAACCGTTATGGTCCTTAGTGATTCTTTTACATCTTTGCTTGTATGTACACATATATATGCCCTTGTAGAACCTGGGCACACTCACCTGTGATGGGGTGAGCTGGACTCTGGTGACCAGATGTTGGGTATTCTGCTCTATTGCTCTTCCACCCATATTTGAGTTTAATTGAATCAGAGTCTTACTGATCATGAAGCTTGATGTTTCCTTACTCCCTCCACAAGCTCTGGTCATCCAGGGTCTCTGCTGCCCTGTGAGACTGGAGTTATAGATGTACAATGGCCATGCCCAGCTGTTTATGGGGCTCTGAAGATTCAAACTGCTGTGGCCTCAGGCCCCCTCAAGGTCCTCATGCTTGTGCAGCACGCTCTCCTCACCCTGCACACCCCCATGGTAAATTATCTGTGTCTTCATAGTTATCCCCTGGACTCAAGATGGTAGCTGAATTGCTAAATATCATGTGTACATTCTGAGCAGAACAATAAAGTATGTAACTGGGCAAAAGGCTATACCACCTATGTCTAGAATTCCATCTCTGGAATCTCATAGTTGACTTCTGCTTGCATCTCTCACTTACTGGTCACTGTGTCATTGGTTAGTACTTGCTGCAAGGAAGGAATTCACACACAGCATGAGACAATACCATTTGAATGGCTTATAAAGAATAGACAGTGCTTTTTGCTGGTGAATGGATACCTTCAGCCTCATGTGCAGGGAATGGCTTGGGCCATGCCTAGTGTTATCCCTAGCTATACCTTCTTGTGCCTCATTAGGCTCAGCCACCTTTTGCCACTGACCACAGCGATTAACCTTTAGTAAAATAGATGATAACACACACCGCTTGCAGGTGTGGGCAGCGGTGTGTGTTATCATCTATCACACTATCAAGAGAAAGAGGAAAATAATGTTTCCCAATAATTAAACAGTTCTCCCAGTAATTGAATGGCATGCCTTCCATTGGGTTGTTTTTGAAATTTTGTATAAACCAGGTAGATATGTGCTTTTGTTCTTTATTTATAACTACAGGAACTTATTTACTTCTGGAAAGGCAGCTTATTTCTATTTTAACTACATTAATGACTATATAAAATTTAAAAAAAAATTATATACAACAAAAATCCAATAGTCTGTTCAAAATCACAGAAGATTTCTGATGACAAAAGGCAGAATTATTCCTTAAATATGTTTTTTTGTCTTTTATGGCATCCCAGATTCTAATCTACTCTTTTAAGGTATAAACTATTTAGTGCTTTTTGTATAAGATACAACAACCTATATAGAAAAATCTTTAGATTTCAGAGTTCAACATTTGGAAAACCAACAATTTAATGTAGAATCCCAAATCTTCTAAACACTCATTTAGTATATCAATCTCTAATTTTTTGGAATGATGTGTATTTTATGGGTTTACTGTGATTTTTAAGGGGTATCATGTTGTCAAATCTCTTTAGTGAAAAGATTACAAATATCATATTAAAGGTCTTACAACATTTTCTATAAAAGTTTGGGTCTATTGGTGGAGTTAGATAATGTGAGAAATATCCAATGATATAAATATGCATGCCATATCCTTTCTTGTTTAATTTGACTTTAAATCAAAAACTTTCTAACTTCTCCCATTGTTACAAGGAACACCAGATATGAATTTTCAAATTGAATTCTTTAACATAAATTTGTAATTTAATCACTTCATTGAAAGAGCTAGGCAAATTATATGAGCATATTAATTATAAATAGGAAAATGAAGTAGCATTGGTTTCTTTTATATTCATCCACCTACATGCAGTACTTCCATAAGCATATTCATTCATTCATTCTCCAAAACAATCTTGATACATAGAGGTGCTACTTCAATTTCTAGCTAAAGAAACCTAAGCTTCGGGACCTTATGATTTATCAAAGATATGTAACCAACAACAGGGGTCTGGTTACCATCAACTTGAAAGCAGCCTGTGTGTGTGAGAGAAAGGATGGGGTAGCGTGGATGGGGGTGGGTTGGGGGAGACGTCTCAGCAATTAAAGGCATTTATTTGCTTGGAAAGGGTATAGTCTCAAAGCCATTTATCAATGCACCATTCCATTTTCAGGGCATTCCCTTTTATTCCAGTGCCTGGTGCTAAGTACTCATCAGCACGTGTCACATGAACACTGAATGAATAAACAAGTGAATTCTAAGCCATAAGCCACTGGAGTGATTTTATTTTATTTTTTGGGAGGGGAAGGAAAGTATTGAAATAACAGATCCAGGGGAAGTTCCAAAAGTGAAGTAAAAGGCTGGCCCCCTTTCACAGATCCAAGCAGAGAGACAGAGGCCCAGCACCTCCAAGAGCAAGCAAGCAACTGTCTGGAGTGATTTTATATCAAGATCAACTGGTCAAAAGGTATATGCCACACAAGACAGGCACTGCACTGCCAATGTCACCACCTCTATCAGCAGAAATGAATTAACAGTAAGCGGAAAGTTATCTTCTCTTCTTCCCACAGCCCATCTGATGGGCTAGCCATTCCCTCAGGAGTGGACTGAAAAGAAAGAAAGGAAGCAGGTAGTGAAGAGAGAAGCTGAAGAGCCAGGGAGAAGGCACCTTGAATTGTCACCCACCTCCAGGTGTCCCTTGGGCTCATTGCATAAAAATCTGCCGTGTTGAGTTGAGATGATCCATTTGTGTTGAGTTACCATTCTAGACTCAAGGTGCAAGGTCTGATTATTTGCACTACTGAATTCCTTAAGTTAGTGTTGCATAACTATTTGTGAACAGGAGTAGGCACAGTAGTATGGCTGAAACAACTATTTCCCATGGTTCTCTGTTCATGAATTTCCTAGAACAAGAGGAGCCTTTGTTTCCTGGGAGATATGGCTTACTCTAAAAAGATAAGCAGATAAGACATCAATTCTAAGAGAAAGCAATGTAGGACTTTAGTGTCCTAAAAACTGGTACCCCTGGCTGAATCTCAGAACCTGGCTTTGCCTGAATAATCATTTCTATCCCTGCTGTATTAATTTCTTTCTTTAAGAAGGAAAATTTCATATAAATAATTGCTTAAAGATGTTAACAGGCAAATGGAACACACTAAGCTATCAAAAATACAACTAATGTAGGAAACCGCTTCCACACTGGGGCCAGGAATAAAAGGAGTAAAAAGTTGGGATTGTTAACTCAGACTGTGAAAATAGGATTATGTCACATTGCTAAAGGGGGTTGGTCTTCATTGTCAACTTGATGGACATTTGGAATTATGCTGTAGGCATGGTTTTAGGACAGTTCTGAGAGGTTTAACTGAGGAGAGAAGACCCACCTTGAATGTGGGTGTAGCCATCCCATGGGCTGAGGTCCTGAACTAACAGGAAAGAGGGAAAAGAGAGCTGAGCCCTTGCACATCTCCTTTTGACTTCCTGAGCTAAGCCCTTGTGTTCCCCTTTTACTTCTTGGTCAGTGCCATGGACCAAGCTTCTCCTTCACCTCACCTTCCCACCATGATGGACTTCTTCCCTTAAGTAATTTTTTAAAAGTATTTTTTTTTATTTATTTGACAGAAAGAATGGGCACGCCAGAGCTTCCAGCCACTGCAGACACACCTTGTGCATCTGGCTTTACATGGGCACTGGGGAATCAAATGGGTCTTCTGCTTTGGCCATTCAGGCAAACACCTTAACCATTGATTCATCTCTCCAAGCCCCCTTATGTGATTTTTTTTTTCATTAAAAGTAACTAACAGAGGGGGCAATGATATTGTGAGTGTTAAGAAGCTCTAAAAGCAGATTCAGCAACTGTTAAGGAAAGGGAATGAGGATTTAAGTGTTGCTAAAATTAGATTTATAACATTCAAAGGCATAAGAAACACTATAATGGTAGTAGGAAAAGAACTTATTGTGAAATTTATTGCAAGTTTGGAGGACAGTTTGTTGAATACAGCATAAGAGACCAGTAGAATATGAACAACCAGAACATAGCAGAAGATGAAGGAGGCTGTATTTTGTTGTTGCTAAGTCTTTTTTATTCTTGCTTTTCCTACTTATCCAGAGACCAATTTCTATCTCAATAATGATTTTCCCTCTTTTTTTTAACTTTGCAGTCTATAGAAAATGATTTTTTTATTGTCCATAAGTTACATTGTTTAGTGGGCCAACAATGAGTTGTTATCCCCAATTCCTCATTGCCCCCTCCCCATCCCCAGCCAGCTGGATATCCTCCTCCTTGGGCCGTCTGGATCAGTCTTTGTGGTAGGGGACCATGGATAGCCTAGTATTTAGCCAGGTTCTCCTGACCCAAGTGTGTTGTTACTGAGGGTTGCCAAGTCTCTGATATTCTCCCCCACCACGGCTCTCACAATCTTTCCGCCCCCTCTTCTGCTCAGTTCCCTGAGCCGTGGTGGGTGGGTATTAAGGCTGCTTTAATGTTGTGAGCTTAGGGGTTTTGTATTGAAGATAGTTGGTTACTGTCTCACTGGTTTATCCTGTGTTGATTGAATGGGTGTGGCTATGGGTCCCTTGTTCATCCCTTCATTCTCTGTAGGGTTCCATATGGATCCTCCACGATATGACTGTGGTGGCTCATCTCTTGCCAGGATCTCAGCTATCTGCCTGCAGTCGGTTGGTAGGGTTAGATGGGCCCCAGCTCTCTTGCTGCATCCTGAAAAATACAAACACAATCTCCATCAGAGAGTGAGATCAGTATAGGTTAACAAATTATACACCATTCTGGATAACCTAGATTCTATTTTTAGTAGTCTCCCCATCAATCGCTCCCATAGTGCATCTTTTCTTGGGAGCCCAAGAGTATGGGGTCCGGTGCCTATTGACCTGAATATCCAGTTCCAATCAAGGGTTCCCCCTCACTGAGTGGAATATTTCGTCAAATTTAAGAGCTATTGGTTGCTTCCTCCAGGCCCAGGCTCCTCCATTGCAACTCAAGTGCTCCTTTCTTGGTTTGCTGTTCCTTCCCAGAAGGAGGTGTGGTCAGCCTACTCATGGCTGCAGACTGTGTTTCATGCCAGTGATCTGTTTACTCTAGCTGTCCTTGATCTGCTTCCCCTGGCAGCTTTTGTAGTGCCTTCTAGCACTGCACTAACTGCCATCTGGGGGCTGGTTACCATTCCAGACCTCGAAGGGTCTCTCGATGCTGATGGATGGCATTCTGTGGTCTCTTCAGCAATAGGGTTTTGCCTCAGGCCTGGGGAGGGCGTTCAAGAGCTTTGACAGAATTCTGTCTAGTTTTTGGAACCCCATGGGTCACTTTGGTCAACAGCTCAATGAGGGAAGGAACCTGTTGCCAGGACCTGAGGTTGTCAGACTGCTCAATTATTCTCAGGCTTAGATACTCTCCCCTACTACTCATGGCCCCTCTTGCCAGTTGACGCCCACTACTTGCTCTGTAGGTTACAGTATGCTCATGAAGATTTTATGTTTTTGAACCTAATTTGGTTTAGCCTCATGCTTAAGCCACTCCCCTTTCCCCATCCCTTGCACCTCATTCATAACCTCTCACTTCTTTCTACTAGTCTGCATAGAGAAAACGGTTATCCTGGTTAAGGACCGCATATGAGGGAGAGTATGCTGCGTTCAATTCGCTGTTCTTTTGAGTGTTTGCTTAGTAAGATCTGCTTGAAGTCAGACCATTTTTTCCTAACTTTCGATATGTCATTTTTCCTTTCGGCTGAGTAGATTTCCATCGTGTAAATATACCACAGTTTGGCTGTCCATTCCTCTATGGATGGGCATTTAGGTTGATTCCAATTCTTGGCTATTATGAATTGAGCTGCTATTAATATAGTTGTACAAAATTTTCTGCATTGAGATGTGACATCTTGTGGGTAGATGTCTAGTAGAGGGATAGCTGGGTCTATTGGTAGTTCTGTGTCCATTCTGTCTAGGAGTCTCCACACTGCTTTCCATAATGGTTGAACAAGTTTTCAATCCCACCAGCAGTGAATGAGGGTTTTTTTTTCCCTCACATCCTCACCAGCAACGATTGTTGTTGGTTTTCTTTATGATTGCCATTCTGACAGGGGTAAGATGGTATCTCATTGCGGTTTTGATTTCCATTTCCCTGATGCTTAAGGATGCTGAGCACTTTCTTAGATGAGTCAAGGCCATTTGTGTTTCCTCCTCTCTGAATTCTCTGTTGAGATCAATGCCCCATTTTGTGAGGGGGCATTTTGGGTGTTTGTTATTAATTTTTTTGAGTTCTCTGTAGGTTCTGGAAATTAGGCCTCTGTCTGAGTTGTAGCTGGCAAAAATCATCTTCCAATTTGAAGGAGGTCTATTGGCTCTGAATATGGTTTGATTTTCTGTACAGAAGCTTTTGAGCCTGATCAGGTCCCATTGGTTAAGTATTTGTTGTATTTCCTGGGCTGCTAGAGATTTGCTCAGGAAATTTTTCCCTACTCCTATTTCATGTAGAGTTACTCCTATTTTTTCTTCCAGGGTGTTCAGGGTTAAAGGATTTATATTAAGGTCTCTGATCCATTTGGAGTTGATTTTTGTGCATGGTGAAAGGAGTGAGTCTATTTTCATTTTTTTACACGTGTTTATCCAAATCATCCAGCACCATTTGTTGAAGATGCTATCTTTGGCCCAGCGTACATTGTTGGCCCCCTTGTCAAAGACCAAATAACTGAAGTTACTGCCAATTAAATCTGGGTCTTCAATCCTGTTCCATTGATCCATCTGTCTGTTTTTATGCCAGTACCATGCTGTTTTAGTTACTATGGTTTTGTAGTATGTTTTGAAGTCAGGGATGGTGATACCTCCTGAGTAGGTTTTTTTTTTTTTTTTTACTTAGAATAGTTTTAGTAATTCGAGTTCTTTTGCTCTTCCAAATAAATTTAGAGATTATTTTTTCTATGTCTGGGAAGAAAGAGGTTGGGATTTTTATTGGCATGGTATTGAATCTGTAGATCACTTTTGGTAGGATTGCCATTTTTACTATATTGATTCTCCCTAACCATGAGCATGTAATATCTTTCCATCTTCTCACATCCTCCTCTATTTCTTTCTTGAGTGTTTCAATATTTTCCATATGTAAGTCCTTCACAAACTTGGTTAGAGATATTCCAAGGTATTTGATTTTCTTTGAGGCTATAGAAAATGGGACAGTCTCTCTGATGTCTTTTTCTGTCTGCTTGTCTTCTGCAAACAGAAAGGTAACTGGTTTTTGTGTGTTAATTTTGTATCCTGCCATGTTGCTGAAGGCATTAATCACCTTCAATAGGTTACTGATACTATTCTTTGGGTATGATATATAAAGGATCATGTCATCTGCAAAGAGGGATAGTTTAATTTCTTACTTTCTGATTTGTATCCCTTTTATGCCCTTCTCCCATCTTATCGCTTGAGCTAGAACTTCAAGCACTATCTTAAAGAGCAGTGGTGAGAGTGGACACCCCTGTCTTGTTCCTGAATTGAGTGGGAACTCCTTGAGTCGTTCCCCATTGAGAATGATTTGTGCTTTAGTAGTTTTGTAAACTGTTTTTATTAAATTGAGGTGTAGGCCATCTATGCCTATTCTTTCCAGAGCTTTGAACATGAAGTGGTGTTGAATTTTGTCAAAGGCCTTCTCTGCATCTATTGAGATAACATGTGGTTTTTGTGTTTGAGCTGATTAATGTGGTGGATTACATTTATCGATTTGCATATGTTGCACCATCCCTGCTTCTCTGGGATAAAGCCAACTTGGCCAGGGTGGATAATATTTTTGATGTAGCATTGTATCCGGTTTGCTAGAAAGTAGTTCAGGATTTTTGCATCTAAGTTCATCAGAGATATGGGTCTGTAGTTCTCTTTTCTTGTTGCATCATTGCCTGGTTTGAGGATTAGAGCAATGGTAGCTTCATAGAAGGTGTTTGGAAACCTTCCTTCTTTTTCTATGCTTCTAACAAGCTTCAGAAAGAGTGGTTTCAGCTCTGTGATGAAGGCTTGGTAGAATTCAGCTGAGAAACCATCTGGTCCTGGGCTTTTCCTTTTAGGAAGGTTTTTGATTTCATGTTCAATCTCTGTGGATGTGATAGGTTTATTTAGTGACTTTATCTGCTCTGGGTTAAGCTTTCGTATTTGGTAGGTGTCCAAAAACTTATCCATTTCTTCCAGGTTCTCTAATTTTGTGGAGTAGAGGTTTTGGAAGTATGACCTGATGATTCTTCCAATGTCTTCAGGATCTGTTGTGATCCCACCATTGTCCTTCTGATTTTGTTGATTTGGGCTTTCTCATTTCTTCGTTTGATTAGATTGGCCAGGGGTTTGTCAATCTTACTAACTTTTTCAAAGAACCAACTCTTTGATTTATCTATTTTTTAATCATTTTCTTTATTTCCAATTCATTAATCTCAACTCTGATTTTAATTATTTCCTTTCGTCTTGTGCTCCTCGGGTTAGCTTTTTCCATCTGTTCCAATGATCTTAGGTGGGTGGTTAGGCAATTGATTTGAGACCTCTCTGTCTTTGATATGAAGGCATTTAGCGCAATGAACTTTCCCCTCAGGACTGCCTTCATTGTATCCCACACGATCTGATAAGATGTGTTATCACCATCATTTATTACTAGGAAATTCTGATTTCCTGTTTTATTTCTTGGATGACCCAATCATTTTTTAGAAGCAAATCATTCAGGCGCCAGTACTTTGTGTATTTTCTAGATCCTGTTCCATTGTTAATTTCTACCTTTAATGCATAATTGCCTGATATGATGCAAGGAACTACATCAGTCTTCCTTGTTTAGGGAAGATTTGTGACCTAAGATGTGATCAGTTTTAGAAAAAGTCCCATGCGCTCCTGAGAAGAATATATATTCTGTGTCTTTGGGGTAGAATGTTCTGTAAATATCTGTTATCCCCAGCTGGTCAATGGTGTTATTGAGCTCCGTTATGTCCCTGCTGATCTTCTGTTTGATTGATCTGTCTAAAGCTGATGGAGGTGTATTAAAGTCTCCTACTATGATGGAATTAGAGTCTATTTTTGCTTTATTTTTGAGTAGGGTTTCCTTTGTAAACTGTGTTGCACCCAAATTTGATGCGTATATGTTGATGATGGTGATATCTTCCTGTTGGATCATTCCTTTGATGAGTAAGAAGTGACCATCATTATTCTTTTTAATTGATTTTGGTGTAAAGTCTATTTTGTCAGAGATTAATGTAGCCACACCTGCTTGCTTTTTACTTCCACATGCCTGATAAACTGTTTTCCATCCTTTTACTCTAAGAAGATTGCTGTCTTTAGAAGTAAAGTACATTTCCTGAAGGCAGCAGATGGAAGGGTCCATTTTTCTGATCCACGCTGCAAGTCTGTGCCTTTTTATAGGAGAGTTAAGTCCATTTATATTCAGTGATATAACTGTGAGGTTTGCTTTAAGCCCTGCCATGATGAAGGGCTAGTGGGGTTGTTGTCTGTGCTGCTGTTATTAGCACACTGGCTGTGATTGTCATGCCTGATCTCTGGTACTCTTCTGAGGTAGATTTCTTGTTTCTTCTGTGTGGGATAGCTCTTGTAGGATCTTCTGAAATTTTGGGTTTGTTTTCAAGTAGTCGTAGAGGTGGTTTACTTCATGGAACACTTTCAATTCTCCATCTATCATGAGGGATAGCTTTGCTGGGTACAGTAGTCTAGGTTGAAAGCCATACTTTTTTAGGCCCTGAGAAGCATTATTCCTAACCCTTCTGGCTTTCATGGTTTCTAATGAGACGTCTGAAGTAAGTATGATGGATTTTCCTTTATAAGTTATGGTTTGCTTTTCTCTAGCAGCTTTGAGTATTTTCTCTTTGCTTTCTATATTAGGCATCTTAATTATAATGTTTCTTGGAGAATTCCTCTTCATGTCCTGTCTGTTTGGAGTCTTCTGGGCCCCTTGAAAGTTGAGTGGGCTTTCTCTTGTTAGATAGGGGACGTTTTCTTGAATAATTCTGTTGAAGATATTTCCTATGCCCTTAGCCTGGGCTTCTTCTCCCTCTGGGATCCCCATGATTCTAATATTGGGCCTCTTTATGGTATCCCATAGATCCCTCAAATTATGCTCACTTGATTTCTTGAATTTGTTGAATCCTATGACATCCTTATTAATTCCTTCTGTCTTGTCCTCAACGTCTGAGAGTCTGTCCTCCAGATTGTTGAATCTGTGACTGATTGATTCTAGGGAGGTTTTTAACAACTCCCTTTCATTTTTGGTTTCTGGTATAATTTTGTTTATAGACTCCAATTATTTGGTGAGATCCAATTTCCACTATATTTTTGTTTTTGCTAGGGATTCCTGAAAATCATTTTCAAGTTTTCTTAAGTCCTCATCAAATTTAATCAATTGATTGTCCAGCTCCTCCCTCAACTCACTTAATGTCTTTCTGAATTCATTCATATTTCTCTCCATTAAATTCAGTCTGGAGTCTATGCTTGAGTTGGTGAGCTTCATCTCATTTATGTCTTTTTTCATAGTTTCCATATCAGCTATTAACTGCTTCATGTTTGCATTGCAGTTGTGGTCAAGAGTCTCTTTGGGATGGTATATTTGTTGTCTCAGCTTCCTTGTCACTTTCCTTTGTATAATGGGACTAGAGGCCCTGAGTTGGGGAGTTTCATCTTTAATTTCTGAGGGTTTTTTTCTGCCCATGTCTAGGTAGGGGAGTCGGACTCAGGCACCCTGGGGAGTGCTGTTCAGCCCACTTTACTTCCAGTGGAATGATCACCAGGTTTGATCTTAAACTGAGGTCTTTCCTGTTGGGATGTTCTGTTCTCAGACAGGCTCAGATCTTTACCCTTCTGGATCCCTCTGTATGTGACTGTTTAGTCTTAGAGCCACCTCATAGGCCCCTGTCGCTGATTTGTATGCTGCGGTAGAAACAGCCCTAGCATCTCAAACTATAGAGCCCAGTGTTTTCCCATCTGGCAGTGGCGCATGATCCTTGGTACTGGCCATAACAGTCTGTGCCCTCCTGGCAGATACCTGTCTGAACTGGCCTCTGCCCTCCCAGCACTGGCAGAGTTCCCAGGTATCTGACTGAGGTCTGGTACCGGAACTGAGCTAAGTCAGTTTGCCCAAGGATCACATCTGCCTGTTTATGTGGGGGAGTGTCATAGAGAGAAGTGTGCCAGAGTATCGGGTGCTGGAGGGAAGGGGCCTTGTGAGGGAAATTTGCTCAGCCAGCGTCGCAGGCTCGGGAACCTCCTGTGAGGCTACAATGGCAGGAGCTTGGGGTGGGGGAGGGGTCGGCTCTCCTTTCCTCTGCGAAGCAGATAGCTGCTGGGGAACCCTGTCTGGGCCAGTGCAGGATCTGGGGAGAGGGTGGCTTGGGTTCAGGTCTGGATGGGGTTTGGATCCCAGCTGGAAAATCAAACCTTTATGGAGAGAGTCCTAGTGATGCTGCTACTCGTCCACCATCTTGCTCTGCCCCACCGCTTTCCCCTCCTTTTATTCTGCATATTTTCTTTGCTTTCCTCCCCGAACTCTGAATTTTGGAATATTCTCCATAGTCCATTGAAGTGATTTAATGATTGGTCTCCAAGTCTATTGCTCTCCCCTTGTTCCTGCTGTTTAAGATTTCATGCAGAGTTCATTGCCTTTTCCCTTCTTGACTTCCTTATGCTATCACTTGATTCTCTCATACCACCTTCTTATTCTTTCTCCTGAGAATTATAATTGCTTGACTTTCATTGGTCATACAGTGTCCCAGGCGTGCCTGGCTATTAGCAGCTGAAAACCTCACACCACAAATTTATGAAAGAACCTCTTGTTCTCTTTAGACTAGCTGCTTACTGAGTGTGAGTTTTACTTCCACACTGAGCTCTACCATTCCATCACAGTGCATAGCACACAGTAGTAGATACTCAAGCACAGCGAGTGACTGGTTGCTTGAACAAATTATTGGTGTGTAATAGTGTTTTGTCCACTTTAAGTGGACATGTGGGACTTGAGATAGTGTCCTGATAGTACCTCTGAGTGCTGCTCCTGAAATTGCCCATGCTGTTCGTTTTGCTGAGGAACCTGTTTCCATCATCACAAGGACATCTACTTGTCTTGGATAGATGTTAACATATTTGTCATTTCCTTGAGAAATTTGCACTAAGTTCTTCTCATCATGTTTTGTTTTCCCTTCCTCATCTAGTTAGAGTGAACCTTAAACATACTCCTCACATTTCTCATGTCACAGCAGGTGACTTATCTGACTGTTTGCTTCTTACATATCTACAGTGACTGTCAAGCTACCAACTCCATGGGGAAAAGATCCACATGTATCTTGCTTTCATTGTATTTCCAGTGTTAAATAGACCACCTGCACTGCCTCAGTAAATATGAATGAAAGTATGTGTGAATAATTAATAAAAGATGGATCTTTTTATGGACCTTGGAATAATCCTATCCCTTCCCTTTTCTTCTCCCAAGTCACAACTATAATCATCTATCCTGGTGCTGTAAAAACCCATCCACAGTAAAATATAATGCATACAAAGCATTGTTCAAAGACCCAGCAACATCTTTTATTTATAATTTTGTCTAAAATAGTCTATTACTATAAAATATGCAGAAGTAGAGGATACTTGACCGGCAGGTTTTCCTTAAATTATGGAGAGCTGCATTAAGCAATGGGTCCCACTGCCTCCACTGCTCATTGTGAAGGGGCTGCCTCAGCTATTTTGAGGTTTATCATTTCTAGTCATCTGCTTCATAAAGGAGAATGATCATCATTGTAAGAAATATGGAAGAGCTTAATCTGAAAATGACAAAAGAAATTAATAGTCATCATATAACCCATTTTGGAATAACATTCACTATTCTGTATGCTCCAGCTGCTATGGGCTGTCAGAGCAAAGCCCTGTAAGAGAGGTGGACAAAAGTTGTGGGCTCATTAAACACAATGAGAAACAACACTGGCTTTCCCACACCTGCTTTGTATGGAAGGGACAATGCTTATTCACATATAATTTTTCAAGAATGGAGCTGGTTGGGAAAATTTAGGAAGATGGAAGAAGAAATACTGACGTTTCTTCTCTATTTCTTAGAAAATTCTCTGAAGTAATGGTTTATTTCTCAAAGATATTTGAAATTCACTTCAGTAATAAGTGTAGGGTGTTTTTTTAATTTTTATTTTTTGCACTTAATATTTTGACATTGTGTTCCTAAATCTCCTTTGTCTTAGATACTTTGAGAATAAGGGTCCTTCACAGAGTTGGAGATAAGCATCTCCTATTTAATTGTAGAGAGTCAGTTATTTTCTGTAATATATCATAGGAATGTTTTTCCAAGTGGAAGTAGCATGAACTGTTTCTGAGATTTCCTGGTTTGCTTCTGGAGTGTTGTCTTTCATCTTATATATGCTAATTTACCTTTTTAGAAAGAAGTGTGAGGTGTGTTGGGCTTGTCATAATTTTCCTGGGTCCAAAGGTCTTGAAGTTTTCAGTAAAAATTAAAAATCTGGGTCTGGGGAGGTTACTCAGTGGATAAAGTACTTGCTATGCAAGTGTTAGTATCAGAGTTTAGATCGTAAGCTAGATTCCGAGTGGGTATCTGTAACTCCAGCATGCTTAATAATGATAAGGGAGGAGGAGACAAAAGAACCTCCTCAACTTTCAGGCAAGCTAGCCTGGTGGATGCAGACACAAAGAAGAGACCCTGTCTCAAATGAGCAAGGAGACAAAGATTGACACCTGAAAGTTGTCTCCACACACACAGTGACAAATGTGCACTGGCACTCACACACATGAATCTATACACAAACATTATATACACATGCAAACATATTAAAATCTGTAATAAATAATCCACCTGTTAGGATTTATTTAGGCTATAAGCAAAGTAATTAAATTATTAGTTATTTAAATCAAATAGTACCTTCCCCATGGATTAGAAGTCCAGAGCCTGCTAAGGCCGACTCATGAAGTGAAAATACCTTATCTTGTGGCTTCATCATAATCTACAATGGTTTTGCCCTGTGGTCCAAGATCAGTCTGAGCTTTGCCTGTCTGCTTGCTGGAATGAGGAAGGCAGAATGAAATCATGGCTGTCTCTCTTTAAGCACATGTCTTTTGGGAAATTATAACATTGCTTCTGCTAGAGAGGTGTTGCACCTAACTGCAGTTGGAAGGTACCTGCATCACATCAGACCATAGTGCATTAAAGGTAGAAGTTAACAATGGAACAGGATCCAGAAAATACACAAAGTACTGGCAGCTGAATAATTCGCTCCTAGAAAATGATTGGGTCATCCAAGAAATAAAACCGGAAATTCAGAATTTCCTAGTAATAAATGATGATGATAACACATCATATCAGAACTTATGGGACACAATGAAGGCAGGCATGGCATGGGTCCAGATAAAAGTAAAGACCCATTTTTCTTGAGTCCAAAAGAATGGATTTTGTGGACCAATCACAAGGCTCTGCCACCTTCCTGCACCTGAATGGTATGTTGATTGAGATGCTCTATACAAATGTATTTTATGTACTTTAATCATACCTCCTTGAACAAGCTTATTACCGAAATACCGTTGGTCCTATTTTTATGAATAGGAATTCATAAAAACATAGAGGAAAGGAATTGGGATTGCCTATTTCTCAAAGAGGAATTATTAGATAATATTTTGTTCTAGATAATTATTGTTGAGGTATATTTTATGAAAAAATGTATAACAAAAATGCATCCCTGCCCCATGGTCTGATCCAGTATGCCCACCAAGGAAGATCCCCAGCAGATTGGGGACAGGGAGGAGGGAAATGGGGGTACCATCATAAGATTTGCTCATACAATGTATCTAATTCTGGATAATAAAGTTTTTTCAATGCACCCTTCATTATCCATTTTCACAGAGTATAAGGAGATCCAGGGCATGGATGATTGAGTTCTTTCACTATATTTATCAGGCCCAGAGAGGGGATGCTATTTTTTCCAAACTCTTAAAGCTGGGTAATGACATAGCCAGAATTAAAACCCAGGATACCTGGCAGAATATTCATTGTCTTTCTTGTCCATTGCCTGGATCCAGTAAATAAAAAAAGTAAAGGGATAATTTTTATCAAATGACGCTGTGGTCATGAAATTGCTGGAATTTTTGAAAAACTGAGAGGATCACCATTTTCACAGAAGGCTGCATCAGTTGACCTCTTCAGTGATGCTAACACCAAGTATTCCTTTATGCCTCTTGTGAAATTGCACAGGGGCTCCTGTGGGAATTTCTCTGTATCCTTTCATTCATCACTGTAGAGGTGATATTGGACCTTCAGGGGCTCTATCCTTACCATGTTCTTGCTTGTTCCTTCCTTCCAGTGTTATGACTTGAGGGATTCTTAGGTTATCTGCTCTTGGTGTTGTTTATCATGTGCCTACTCTTGCAACAGCTGTGTGAAGGAGGTGTGTATGTGTGGTGGGGCTTGGGGGGAAGACTCAGTTTTTCCTCCTGCATGTCACAGCCTACTTCACAACTCAATCCTCACACCAGAGAAACTTATTTCCATCTTCAGACTGTGACTTTTGTCTTCTTGATGAATGCTGGCATTGAGCTCTAAACACACGCCCAGCACCACCAGCTGTCTTGGACCTCACTTCAAGTTCTACAGAGCATGGTTGACCAGTTGCTGAAATTCTTTTGTGCTGTTTTATGCCTGTTTTGATTTAATGCTGGGTGGGATTTTGTTCCTGTTTTGCCTTTTTCTTTATTACTCGTGTATTTGCTTCCTCAATTTGAGATGACTTTGCTGCTTTATGCCAGCAGTTTCTTTCTGCTGTATCAGGTTGTATGTCACTCTTCCTTCAGCTCCTTTGTCAGGCTTGTTAATTCACATAATTTTGCTCTGCTAAGGGCTAAAGAGTCACTTTCTAAAACAGCAATTGTTCTATGAATTTGACTGGTCTCCATGTTATCCAACCTTATATCACTTGTTTTCCTTTTGAACCTGGATTATTTTTTTTTTCTGTTTCATTATTACAAAAAAATCTTTTTGTAGCTTTTTATTGATCACCTCTGAGTACTTTCTTTTCCTTTCACTGAATCACTTCTTTCCAACTAGCCCCTCTTGGATTTTGATAGCATTTTTTTGCCCTTCTCCACCATCCATGTTGAAATGTTGATTGGTCCAATATTGTACAGGTCTTGTGAAGATAACAAAAGTCACTGGAGGTCATGAATGCCATGATCACTTCATGTCTAGAAGATTGTGTTTCATTTCCCCCATAGTGTGGCTTTTAGATTCTTTCTAGATCCCTCTTGAAATATTCTCTGAGCCTTGAAGGCCATGACGGAGAAACCTCTTTCGTGCTGAGTATTCAGTCACTTATTCTCAGCCCTTTGAATCTCTTCATCTGCTATCTGCAGAAAAGAAGCTTCCCTGAATGACGGCAAGAGCAGCACTAATCTATGGGCATAAACATAATATAAGTAGTAAAGGGCAATCTGATAGGCAGATTTAGTCAAACAATAGTAATTGATTTTTCCCTTAGAATCTATGACTTTCTGGGCCATAGGCTTTTGACTAGGTTTTCAGTAGCAGGCATGAATTTCTTCCCTTGGAGCAGACTTCAGAGCCGATTAGAGAGCAGTTGTTAGCCCCATAATAGTTATGTCATTATTGCACCAGTGTACAGACCTTTCCTGGTGGTCATGCTGCACACAGAGTGCATCTACTATTGAGTGACACTACTGATGACTTTTAGCGCTGACAGCTTACCAGCAGGGAGGAGGCTTCTAAGCTCAGTTCCAGCTTAATTTTTCAGTGTTTGGCAACTGATACATGTGTGAACCTAGATTCTTAACCTTTCGTTGATATGGCAGAAATCCCTAATGCTGGCATAATATTCACTTTCCCTTTTCACAAACCAAACTCTACCCTGGAGGCATGTGTGTGAGAGAGTCAGATGCATCAAACTGTTAAAATTACCACTTCCAGCCTCCCTTGCTTAAGGGTCCTGGCCATGAGGTAGTGTTTCTACCAACAAGAGTGAGACAGAAATCTGGGTTGTTCAGGAAAAATTTTGGATTCCCATGGATGTCTGCTTTTTATTTGTCTTCTTTTCTCATTTTTGCTCCCTAGAATATGGATACAGTGGATAATGTTGCTACTGTTATTCTTCAACCATGAATATCAGGTCCAGGGGCACCATCCAAATCAAATCTAGAGGCTTTTGGGAGGCCTGGGATGTAGACACTACTGTCAGTTCCCACCATCTTCAGAACTACTTGTAAAAACTACACAAGGCTTCCTATGATGAATTCACACCAGTGTTATACAGGACTCTGCCACCCTCAGGTAACTGTAATTCCCATGTCGGCTAGTTGCATTTATAACTGAGTAAACTCAGCCTCTGTGGGGGTGCTGTGCTCAGCCATCTGAACCTGGAAAAGGAAGAACTTGTTGCCATGGCATTTGACAGTGCTATTGGGTGATCCTGGCTCTCAGATCCTTTAGGGAATCTCAGCTTCAAAGAGCCTGTCACCAAGGCCACAGATTTTCTTACAGGGAACCATATTCAGTGCATGATTTGGGATCATGGCATGGTCTGTGCATACCAGTCCAACTTGAGATAACTCCAAAGGGCCACATAAAGTTCTTCACAGAAGCATCAGTGGCTTGTTTTAGCCTAACATCACAGTTCGAGATTTCCCTCTACCCACTCCTGAGAGTTCTGTGCTTCCCTTCCACAGGTAATGATCCCAGAGCCATATATTAGACAACATATACTCTAGGACCTGGTTCCAAGTCTACTTCCTGGAGAACGCTGCTTGTGGTGCCCAAGAAGCTTACTCTCCAACTAGAGATGGGTATCAGAATTAGACTCAATACATTCTTCCTGTTATGCCTTGATTGTTGGTGCTGGAGGACAGAAGTACATAGTTTTTCTTCATTAGTAGCCTTAGTTCAGTAAGGAGTCAGGCATGCAAACAAATAATTATTTATGGAAATGCATCTAACTGTAGGGGCAGTATATGAGGAATAAGGCATAGATGGAAAACTTGTCTGAGAGGGTACAACAGTCAAAGAATGTAGAGAAGTTTATCATAGAAAACAGGAAGGGAAGAGCGTCTTATGAGACTGGCATGGATTTTATTTTTAATATAAGAGCATTGGAAGGACATGGAAACAGTAAAAAAGAGAATGATTTTCTTTGAGGAGAAGAGATGAGCCTTTATCAGGGAAGTGGGACCAGATGGTGGAAGGCATTATATAAATCTCTTAGAAACTATTAACATTTGCTTGGATAAGAATTGAGAGTATATGAACACTTCAGAGTTGCTGATGGATGATTGTTGGTCAAGTAAATGTAGATTAGATGGGCAGAGACCACATGTAAGGAAACCACTCAAATGTCTAATAAGATATTTAGGCCATAGATTGGAGGCTGAACTAGAGAAAGGACCATCAGTATAGACAGGTTGTAATGGATGAAAGAAATTTGGCACAAGAATTAACAGTTTAGGCATCTAGCTTGTCATGTGTAGTAAGAAAAGTCAAAGATGACAATATTTTGTCTAGGGAAATAGAGCCATGCTACTTTCTAAAGTCATATGGGGGCTTGGCCAAGATTTGAGCCATCAAAGACATCAGGAGACAACTGTATCCACCTCTAGAATACAGAGCTTTCTGGGCTGTCAAGGAAGGCTTGAAAGCTACTGAAATGCTTTTGTTATGTGAAGCTATGAATTTGGGTGATTTTCAAAGGCAAGGATACAGAATTCAAGACAAACATGCAAAGGAAAGAGCACCTAGGAAACATTTGTGTCAAGTGGGATTTGAATAAATACTGCTTGATCCTGAGTGGTGTGATGTTGCAAAACCAGTGTGCTCACTTCCCTTCATTAGCATATGCTGTGGCTCCCTTGATTACTTTTCAAGGAAAGTTGCCTAACATAGCTGTTTACCTTTATCTCTTTGTTTCTTATCAGACAAAGCACACTTTCTGTGCTTTGAACCCCCTTGATGTCCTTGTAAAGAAGTGTTTCCGTGGTGTTCTCCTCCTTCTAACATCTTGTTTTTCTTTGCACAAGATGGGATTGCCCAGACAAAAACACAAGAAGGTGAGTGACCTACACAGAAAGCTGGAAGCATTTTGCAAGTTTGAATCCTGAAACCTTGAATCAGCATAGGTTTCTGCAGAAGAATCAAACACAATTCAGAGCATTTTTCTATATTTTGAAAGCAGTAACTTTTTCTTGAAGGGCAGGTTCTGAGTAATGCTGTGCTGAACTCAATCAAATAGAACCATGCCCCTAAGATGTCTTCACTAAGTGATGTCTTCACTGATTACCTTAATCCAAATGGGCACTTTCCTGCAAGGTGAGTTGGCTATGTGTACTGGTTTTAACATCACTATGGCCAAAATGCCCAACAAAACAACATATAAGGAAGAATTTTTTATTTTAATTCATGGCTTCAGAGACTCAGCCCATAGTGCTTTGCTTGGTTATTTTTGGACTTGAGTGAGGCAGAAAATCATGGTGGTAGAAGTACGTGGAGGAGGCTGTTCGCTGATAAGACAGGAAGTAAAGAGCAAGGATGGGACTGGAGACAGAGTACACCTTCCTAAGGAATGTTCCTAGTAACCTGTATCATCCAGCTAGGCCCCAACTCAAAAGTTTTCATCACCTTCCAAAATACCACTTCCAACTAGGGACCAAACATTCGACACATTGAGCCTGTGGTGGACAGTTCATAGTCAAACCATAAATATTAATGTATTACAGAAAGAATAAGTTAGAGGCAAATAATATATTTGCGATTATACAATATTTCTATGTGTGGCATGTGGAGGCCAGAGATCTGTGTTAGTGCCATCCACTATTGCTTTCCACATTAAGTTTTCCTCTTTGTTGAGACAGAGTCTCTTGCTGAATACAGAGACTACCAATCTGGCTAGACAAGCCATCAAGTCCTGGAGATCCCCCTGTCTTCACCTCCCCAGCACTGGGATTACAAGTATGTGCTACCACACCTGATATTTTACATAGGTTCTGGAGTTCTGAACTCAGGTCAGGTCCTCATTCTTGAACAGTAAGAACTTTACTGATTGTGTCATCTCCCCAGGCCCCTAAATATAAGGGAGCACTTATATAAGATGGATAGAAAGCCAGTGATGATAGAGCAGCCGGACATAGCAGGTGTGGGTGCTATCGCATCCTTACCACAGCACTGGACAGCAGCATTGGTCAGGGTTCTCGGGGATTAAAGGCAATCACAAAACAGGTATTATTTATTTAGTATCAGCTCACTTGCCAATTTTATTTTCTGCATGGTAAGCACTGTGGTTTATTTGTTGTATTGCTGCTTGTTTACGTTGATCAGCATACAGAAGATACTCATCAATTTATATGTCAGCCTCTCCTATTACATAGGCAGTGTAACTCACTTAGAGGTGAAGAAACAGATTCGGTGTTTGAGTGACTCAACCACATTATAAGGATCTAGGACTTGAACTTAGGTTTACCTGACCTGAAGTAATATATGCCTGTAAATTTGTCCACACCATTTCCATTAAGAGCCTCATTGAAATGCTTGTAATGCTCAGTTAAGAGAGAATAAACACAGTTTTCAAATGTCTCAATTCTCTGTGTGGCAGGCACCCCAGAAAAAGACACTTGTGGTAGTTTGAATGGATGTCCCCCAATAGATTCAAGACTTTATTAAAATTTTTCTCCAGCTGCCTGGCTGGAGGGCATATCACCTAGGCCAGATCCTAGGGTCCAGCCCTAAGGTGTGTCTGGGATAGATCTAAAATTCCAACTGTACATATACAAACAGTCTGAGCGCAAGCCTGTAGTTCCTACTTTTTTAAGAGTTTAAATGTGCTTGCTAGTTTGAGGTGCTGATGTTAGGTTTCTCTCTCTGCTTAGATCTTTAAAAGGGGCCAACCTCTTTCTTCATTCTGGAACTTCCCCTGGATCTATTACTTCAATAAATACTTTCCTTCCAGAACTGTGCCTGGTTTAGAGATACATCCCAGGGGTGTGTTACTGACTACGACAACAATACTGGCAATATGCGAAGTCTGTTGCTACTTCTCACTCCATTTCCTTTATGTGTTTTATAGTAATTATTAAAATTAGCTTAATTAATATCTGGTGTGTGTGTGTCTGTCTGTCTGTGTGTGAGAGAGATGTCCCTTTTCTCCTTTGGTTCTGTACAACCAGTAATTCTCAGTTAATATCTGAATGGTTTGCAAAACAATTATAACTTAGTAATGTTTTGACACTTGTATATATACAGCCTTAGAAATTATAGGCTTAGGTATATTAGGACCTCTTATGACCATCATTCTCCCAGGTGTGACTTCTGAGATCTGTTGTCCTGCTTTGTTGTGTGATTACCAACATAGGTTTACAGATAGAGAAGGAATAATTGATGATGAACTGAACAAGTACAAGTGTTCTTGCTCTGCTGAATCATGACTTTGCGGTTGTCTTAATTCTGTGCACAGAGAAGACAAATAGAATCAATGAGAAAGTGCCTTAATATAAAGTAAAAGAAGGGCTGGAGAAATTGCTCAGTGGTTAAAGGCACTTGCTTGTAAAGCCTGCTAGCCTGGGTTCAATTCCCTAGCTACTCACATAAAGCTAGATAGGTGTTTGTTTGCAGTGCCAAGAGAATTTGATGTGTCCCCTCTCCCACGCACACAGATGCACATGCAAATAAATAGAAGTTTAAAAAAAGGAACTGGGAGCTTGTGATTGGGAGAGAATGTGCAAAATGGTGAGTCGTTCTGTGGATGGATTTTCACAGCCATTTCTGTTTGTTTGTTAATTTATTTATTAATTATTTGGTGTTAATTTTGGTTCAGTTCCACTGCAGCCTCTTCAAGTAGGGTCAGTCCATCACTTTGCATCTTTCCCTTTAGATTTGCCTTCTGCTGTTAGGTTCTTAAGAAACAGAAGAATTTTGGGTATCAGCAGAGAATCATAGACTGAATCCAGGGACCCCTGTAATTTGAAGTAGCCTGGATCCCTGGATATTTAGTGGAAAAACCTGGACAAGATTGTTTCTCAGTCTTTGATCAATATTCAAGTTATTCAGAGACCCTTAGGAAAGTGCTGCTGCATGAATTCTTCCCCGGAGAGTATCTGCTTTCTTAGCCTTGCTTTGAGGCCTGAGTGGTGGGACATTTAATTCCAACCTTTCACTTATTTCAGCACTACGAGTCTCCCCAGTTGCCCTGGTAATAAATATTGAGTATTGAATCAGCTCCTGAGGCTCACCAAGGTGTCATCACAAGAGAGGTGGGCAAGATTCTAGCTGAGATTTGTGCCTGGATTTTGGGGGGAGATTTGGGAGTTAAGGCCATTATATCAAAGCAGGATAGCCTGAAGTGTTGGTTCTCACCTTCCATCTTGTTTGAGGTGTTCACTGATACAAATGCCAGGGTGGAAGCCCCATGAACTTCCAGGAGTCCCTGTCTCTACTTCTAATCCTACTGCTGGGATTATACTTACTTGTCATTGTGGCAGGCTTTCCATGGGTTCTGGGGATTCCTCCTCTGAAGCTTTCTAAGTGATTCTAATTTGCAGTCAAGGTTGAGGAGAACTTCTTAAGGGGTAGTAGGTTATATGAACTCCAAACATTTGCATTCTGTATGTAGAGTTGACTGATGACAAGTGGTAATATTATGCAGATTGATTTTGGTGGTGTTTATGGTGAAATCTATTGCTTTGTAGTCCCAACTCTTAGATGTAAATTTCCCGTTTGCTGCTAAAACTGTGACCATTACATGATGACTCAGAGAGCCTGGTCTTTAAGTTACTTTATCCTTATGAAGCAATTGACAGTGACTATTTCTAAATGTTGTGATGACATCTGAAGGAGAAGATGACTATAACGTATTTAATGAAACTTTTAGAATAGTGTGATATGGTCCTAAGTTGTTTGCCATTACACTTGAAAAATAGTCTCTATGGATGACAAGTAAATGAAGAGAAATGGTGTTCTCAATAAACCCCAAACTTTGTCTCTTTGAACACTGAGACTCTATGTAGATAGTCTGCACTTCTCTAGTCTCTTTCCTGGGTTGCTTTTCTATTGAGTGGTGTTCATTGGAGTCCATCTGAGGAAAAAAACAATACACTTTAGGAGAAACTCTCCTGCCTTTTTGTGAATGGAGCTGGTGGTGGGGTTGAATGGGAGAACAAAAGGAATCTGGGTTTGAATAGATGCTTTTACATTGTGTGGTGCAACTCATCTTTTCCTTCTTACCTTGTCTGAGAATAAACAACCTTGGTCAAGCCTTTCATTTTCTTGACTTGAAAAGTTTGACAAAGATTTGAAAGCACAATTGTGTGAATTAACTCACCAAAATAGACAGTCGACAATTTAAACTTAATAAAACATCCCCAAAGAAATGTGTTTAAGCTGTTCTAAAAAGTTGAGTTGTCAAGAAAAGGCACCTATTTGCATAATTTGGAGAAATTAATTCCCTCCCAACACCTGTGTGGTAGTATTTATGTGGGCTACATCTGGTGTAAGTTTATTTCCCATTTCTTTAATTTTTTTAACCCACCTAACACCTGCTGGAAATTGGTGTGTTGTTAAGAGAAATGAGGGCTGCATTGGATTTTCTCAGTGGATTCTGTAATACAATTAGCTCAGGATATAATTTATTGAGCAGCAGAAAGCTATGAGGCAGAGAGGACCACCACAGTTCCCTCTGCCAGCCTTTAGAGAGTTTCCTTCATTGGCTGCCGCAGAGGGCTTCTCATTGCTGGGACAATGCACTCAAACAAAAGCAGCTTTTAAGAATAAAAGGCTTTATTTTGCTAACATTTTTGAGGGAAGTTTCATCATGGCAGGGGAAGTATAGAGCCAACAGGATGTTGGCTTATATCCTGTGACACTTCTGGGTGGCAGGAGCCTCAGCACTGGGCTTGGAGCTGCGCTAACAAACCTCAGGTCGTCGTCAATGACACACTTCCTCCAGCAAGGCTTCACCAGATGGGGATTGAGTAAGAGGCTAATCACAAAGACATGAAGCTGTGGGGAACACTTCCCATTCAAACTACCACACTGGCCTTTCCCAGATGGTGGGAACTGGAGAAAAATAAAAAAGCTGACTAGTGCCAATTCTATAAAATGCCATGGCTGAGATCTTAGAGACTAGATACCTAAACCTTTCTCTCAAAAAAAGATAGTAAAGCTCAAAGGGACAGGAAAATGTTCCCAAAGGCAGGGTAATCAAGCTTTTAAAGTTTCCAGTTCATTGCTCTTTTTCAGCACCCTATGTTTGACACAATTGCCAACCCTGGGGTTCCACTGACTTGTTTTGGGAACTCCGCCAATAAGGAAGCCTTTCTGTCATTCAATGAAGGACTAAACAGCTCCTGTTGAACCTGCTCTTCATTTACCTGATTCATATTAGCTCTTCATTTACCTGATTCATATTACAGGGTTTCTCTAAAGCTTGTAGGGTGGATACAGTAACCATAATCAGCTTTTCTAACTAAAAGCATGTGATACCTATCAGCCCAACAGGAAAGATTATTCAATGTTGTTTGGAAAATCTAGAATCTGCTGCTAGGCTCAGAACAAGGTGTGTTTCAATAGGGTTTTGTTTAATGAATGTGAGAAGGAACATATGGATGGAAGAGTTTATCTCATTGCAGTCTTTGAGGCAGAGGGCTAGCATAAGCTTCAAGATGGTATGTACACACAGTCTACATCAGGGGAAGCTGATATCTATTCCTAGAATGAGATTCCTAGAGTCTCACTCTAGTTCAGGCTGACCTGGAACTCTTATCTATAGTCCCAGGCTGGCCTCAAACTCAGAGCAGTCTTCCTAACTCTGCCTCCAAGTATTGAAACTAAAGGTGTGAGCCACCACACTGGCCAAATACTATGCTACAAACACAAGGAATGAACAAAATATTTTCTTCTTGTTTCTCAGAATGATTGGAGTCATTTGCCCTCTGGGTCAGAACATGGGTTCTCCATGGGTTCATGCCCTTGTTCTACCATGCATGTTAGCTGTGTGATGTTGGGTGAGTTTTCAGCCTTAGCTCTGCTTACATGTTAAGTAGGGGCAGTAACATCTCCTCCTACATGGAAGGGTTCTATTCATAAGGCATTTAAAGCACTTACTATCAGGAAAGATCCTGCTTGAAAAGTATTGTGGGCAACTTTTCTAAGGTCCCATCATTTCTCAGTAACTGTTAATTTTTACCTTTCAAGTTTTTTTATTTTCACATACATTATATTCCTCTTCCATTAAGAAACTGTATGTGAACATCCCACCCCATCTTTAAGACAAAATCATAGGTCTATCATATTCTGTATGAATACTGAATGCTAGGATTCATGATGCCTTGGTTTCCTGGCTCACACACAAAGGGATTTCAGAATATTTTGCCTTGTATAAAGCTGCTTAACTTTAATAAAACTTTAATAAAGTTTAATAATAATTTTAATAAAAATAAATGATCATTAAGGAATAATAGTTACATAGAAGCCATCCCCCCCAAGAAAATGTATGTCCTCCATTCTACACACACTGGATGCCCCAAAATGTTTGCTGACTTGAATAGATTTTATGGATTGAACCTCATGACTGTCATTTTCCTTTTAACCATATCAGATAATGTTACCAAAAGTTCCTGGTCTGTGTTGGAGGCAAGAACAATATCCCAGCAAGTAGAAGAACCAATCTATACAAATTACCCATTAGCTTTACTCTCGAGTATATTTGTTTCCATTAGCTATTCATCCAGGGAGGAATCTGAAAGGCAGATATAGGAAACTAAGCAGGAATAAAAATTTACAACAAATTTTATTTTATATGAACTAAAAATCTGTTTATTAGAAAGGCTTAACTGCCATAGTGATGGCAGTACAGCCGGATAAAGGATGATGGGCTGAGCAAGGCTGAGCCTGAAAGTGAAGGTCTTTATAAGCATAGAGCCAAATAAATTCTTCATGATCAAGTGACTGAATTGTTATAATATGCATACATACATGTGTGCACACACATATATGCATGCATTGTCACAAGGTACAATTAAGAAAACAAATGTTTGATGTAAGCAGACATTTAGGAATCCATGATTTAGCTAATTGTACAATTAATGAATGCGAGATCAACAATGGAATTGATGATTTTTCAAAACAAATCCAGGTCTTAAAGGGTAGAACTGCAGGAAAGAAAAAGTCCTTTTCAAAAGATGGCGAGCACTTGGTAATGAGAATGCTGAGAATGATGGGGCAATTACTAGCAAGAGAAAATCCAAAAATATCTCCTTGTAGTTGGGCAGCCTTACACATTTGTCTCTGTGTCACCTCATTAGATCAAACCACAGTGGGCAAAAAGCCATTGCTGCCACAGTGATAAGGGACAAGTGCCAGGACCAAGTCTCCTTACTGCCTCAATGACCAAGCCTGCCTAGCCATAGAAGAATGGCTATTTTGGAGCCCGGGGGAGAAGAAAATCTCATGTCTTCAAAGTGGATCAAGTGAGATCAGATCTTCTTGAACACTGGAAATTCAAATCTAGAAGAAAAAAAAAGAAAACGCTTATAAGAGATGCACTGACATAAAACAACATTTTACAAATAGAGGCTGGGGAGATGGCTTAATGGTTAAAGGTGCTTGCTTTCAAAACCTTCCACCACAAGTTCAATTCCCCAGCCACCCACATAAAGCTGGATGGATATTGGCTTTTAATTTGTAGTGGCAAAAATCTGCCCCACAACACACACATACCCACCCAAAAAATCCAAATTTGAATAAATAAATTTTTTTTAAATTGTTAAAATAAGCAAAGATGTCTAATGAAACTGATGATTTGAAACCATCAGCTAACAACTCATACAAGTGTTTTACCAAACAAATATTTTGTTTCTCTTGAGCAAATTCATGGAATTTCTTGGTCATGTAGAAGCTTATGCTTAGCTTTGTTTAAGCTTCAAATATTTTCCAAAGGTGTCACATCATGCACACTCCAGTAGGAATGAGCAACAATTCTAGCATTGATGCCAACATTTGCTATTGTCCACTTTTCTTAATTTGATGGTTAAAATTAAAACTCTAAGATTTAGTGTCTCTTGAATATAACACTGTAATCTTTTCACTCCTTTCCTATTTAAAGGACCTATGGGATCCCATGTCCTGGAGGTTAGCACGTGCCAGCAGTGCAGGGAGGCTTGCTGGGTGTACAGCATTGGGCTGTGTTTTATGCCGTGGCCACCCATAATTTTAATTATTAGATAATATGAAATTCAGTTCTTCAAAGAAACTTGGTTTCAATTTTCTGTGCACATTCACAAGAGGGAGGAGGAGAGGGAATAATGAGAAAAGAGATGGAGTCAAAGAGGGTAAATGAGAGAGAGAGAGAGAGAGAGAGAGAGAGAGAGAGAGAGAGAGAGAGAGAGAGAGAGAATAAAAAACCAAAGCATCTCTAAGTATCTCTGTGATGATCATGAATACTTTTAGTAACGGAACAGTAAAGTGTAGATATTTTACCTTGGATTGCACTGCACAGGTTATTTTTTCACCTGAAATAAAATGCATACTTTATCTTTCCTTGGTGATTCTTTTACCCATTTTAAAAGAAATTTTTATTTATTTATTTGCAATCAGAAAGAGATAGAGTTAATGGAGACAGAGAGAATGGGTACACCTGGGCTTCCATCCGCTACAAACTCCAGATGCATGCACCATTCTGTGCATCTGGCTTTACATGGGCACTGGGGAATTGAACTTGGGTCCTTAAGCTTTGCAGGCAAGCACCTTACCCACTGAGCTATCTCTCCAGCCCCCTTTACCCATTTTTAATTGCAGTACATTTGTCTATAAATTTCCTTCCATAGCATACATCTGTTTAGTTTGATATTGAATGCATACTGTTTTCCAAAGTTACATACACTTTTGTAGCAACTACCCAGCAATAATGTATAGAATAGATTTCTCATCTCAGGAAGTCTTCACTGCCTTTCTCCTTCCAAGTTCATCCTCCTAAAGAGAATAACCTCTGTTTAGGCACCTAATCTCATAGGTTAGCTCTGCATATAAGTGTGCTTTTCTGTGTCTGGCTGCTCTGTCTCTCTAAATGGTGTTTTAATGATTTATTTGTATTGTCTTATGTGTCTGGAGATTATCCGAAGTAGTATTCTATTATTAGGAGATAAGATATTTTCATTCCTTCACCAGTTTATGAACATGTGTACCATTATCAATTTTTAGCTATTAGAAATAAAGTTCCCATAAGGATTCTTACACACATGTTTTGCTGCAGCATGCTTTGGTTTCTCTTGGATAAGTATATAGAAATGAAATTGCCAAGTCCTATAGGAAATGCACATTTAGTTTTCTAAGAAACTTCAAATAGTCCTCCAAAGTGGCCACACCATTTACACTCCCAGTGGAAATGAATAAATTTGAGTTTCTTTTGCATCCCTGCCAACATTTAGTATTGTCAGCTTGTTTTTTTTCATTTTACTCATTCTAGAACATATGCAATTCTATCTTATTGTGGTTTAAATTGTATTACTTAATGACTAGACAAAATTGTATTCAGTATCCTGTTAAGTTCTTATCTTGGACCAGTTTTTTTCTTCACAGTGCTGTGAATCAAATCTAAGGCTTTGCCCATGTTAATTCAGTGGTCTACCATATAGCTTTATTCCAAGTAGGGTTGTTTGTATTATTAATATTGATCTATAGTTCTTAATATACTCTGAATATTTTATTGTTGCATTCTATGACTTGCCTTTTTCCTCTAATATGCCTCTGAAGGAAAAATATTTTTAAAAATTGATTAAATCTAATGTATAATACTTTTCTCTTAAAAATATTTATTTATTTGCAAGCAATGAGAGAGAGAGAGAGAGAGAGAGAGAGAGAGAGAGAGAGAGAGAGAAGAGAGAGAGAGAATAGGTGCACCACGACCTCCAACCACTGCAAATGAATTCCAGATAGTGTACCACTTTGTGCACCTGGCTTTACGTGGGTACTGGGGAATCAAACCCAAGTCACTTGTCTTTGCCAAATGCAAGACAAGCACCTTATCTTCACAGCCTCTTGTGTCTAATTTTTAAATGTCTATTGAAAATAGTATCCTATCTAAAAAACAATTTTCTTTTTCCAAGTCGTGGCCTTGTATTTTCTAGCTTTTATTTCAGTCTGTGGTCCATCTCAGAGTATATCAAAGAATGGGGAGGAAGAATGGAAAGGGAGAGGAAATTTTTGTATGGGAATTAAGATCAAGATATCTTATATAAATATGAAAATGTCAAATGGAAAAGCTAAAAATGGAAAATGACATATTAAAATGTATACCTTATTATTATTATATATCTTTAAAAACATTTTAAAATTTGCTCTTGACAATAGTTTATAGTTTTCACCATATGGGTTTTACATGTTTTGCTAATTTTGTTCCTTATTATTTCTGTTATCTTATTTTACCTTTGAATTTTTATCATATAACATGCAATTATTTATAGAATACTATTGTATCCTGTAACTTAGCTAATTCACTTAGTTAACTTTACTCACTTTATAGATTACCTAGAATTTTCTGAGTATTCAAAAATGTTGTATGCAATTATTGATAGTTGATTTTTGAATTGAAATTTTTGTTGTGTATTTCACTGGCTAGAAAATACAGTGCACTGTTGAATAGATGCAGTGAGGGCAGAAATTTTTGCTTTTTTCTTGATCTTGGGGAAAGGTGTTCATTGTGTCACCATTAAAACGACACTAGCCCTAGGATTGTCACACATGTGCATGAACATGCTCAGGAAAAGGCTTCTCATTTCCAGTGTTTGAGAGGCTTAAACATGAACAGGCGTGCAAATTCTGTCAAATGGCTTTCCTGAATCTCTTATCATAGTAGAGTCGTTATTTGTTTTCTCCTTTAGCCTTTTTGTCTTCCACATGTTGAAAAAAATGCTTTACCATTTAGTTCCATCACAACCTTCCTTTATTTTTTTTATTGTGGTGAATTACTCCTAGGATCAACTCCACTTAGCCATGAGTATATTCTCTTTGTTACACATTACTAGATTTTGTACTCCAACCAATTTGTTGCAGGAGTATATAGCCATCATGTTATCCTATTTTTTCTATTTCTGAAAAGGGGATTTATTTCTCATTCACGGAAACATACTTAAAATGCCCAGCAAATAAAATCCATATTTTAAGTATAAATATTCATAAATGAACAACTTAATGGTTGTACCTCATTTATCCAATGTCTTGCTGAAGTATTGTTCAATGCTTCTTTACCTATATGACCTAGAGAAATGTGTCATTAAAAGCTACCCATGGTGTAGACAGGTGTCACTATATCTCTGTTTTCACTCATGAATAGAGTCATCGTCATCAGACTGTGAACAGGGAAGAGCTGGAATCCTAGCACAGTCTCTCCTGCTCCCAAGAGGTCTTGGGTAACCCCTAACCCCTTCTCTTTCCCATGCTTCTATTTCCCTGTCTATAAAGTAGCAAAGCTATCTGGTCTCCACAACTCCTGCATATAAAATTCCATATATGTGTAGGTGGTGACTGAACTGGGGAGGGATCAAGAATAGAAACCAGATGTCTTCAAGCCAAGCTGGTTGTTTCTTCCACTGGATTGTTCTGCCTGCCATGTTCTAAATTCTTGCTGTTTTGTGCTGGGCTATGTCATTTCTCTTCCATCACTATTTCCCATGAAATAATTCTATCAAGATTTTGTGGTATGAGAATGGGAGTCAAACCTCTATGTACTAAGCTGTTTTCCCCCTGGAAAGCTTTTCTGTGTGTGATTCATTTGAAGGGCTATGGTCTGTGTCAATTAGCTTTCTGTAACTGACCAAAATATCTGAAAGAACAGCATAAAGAAGGAAAGAGCTATTTGGGACCAGGTGTCTTTTGAAGGAGTGCTTAAGCACTTGAGTCTATAAGGCCTCACGTGTGGTCTTTATCTGCATCTCCACAACATCTGTCAAATTATGGTTTAACAGTTAAAAACTAACTGCAAGGCAGCATTGTTAGTGAAAGTCTATAGGGAATAAATAATTTTCTTGGTTAGGTAGACAGTCAGGGAAAAGTGCCCTTGGTAGGTGGCTCCAAAATGGTGACCAAGAATGGAGAGGAAGGCTCGCTTCCTCATTCTTCTTCTCTACGTGGGTGAATATGCCTACCTTCTGGCTCAATATTCCCTGTGTGGTGAATATTTCCACCTGATGGACGTTCCAGGACCTGTGCAGTACTGGATGCTCATTGGACAAACTTTGCCTTTGTCTTTGTGCTAGCTATTTAATTATAGATTGTGGGTGGGAGGGCTTTCCTCACTCAATAAAGCCCATTTCCCACTGGAGGGTGGATGAACTCTTTCAGAAAGTTTAGCCCATAGTGTTTGTCCAGCTTCATATGGGTGACTTGGGAATTAAACCCAGGCCAGCAGACTTACCAAACCCCGTCCATAGTCTTTGGCTCATTGATCCTGAACTTGCAGTCAAGCAGAACATCACGGCCATGGGAATATGTGGAGGAGAAGACTGTTCACTTTATAGCAGGCAGGAAGCAGAGAAAAGCAGAAACATGAGCCAGGCGTAGTAGTGCACTCGGGAGGCAGAGGTAGGAGGATCACAATAAGGTTGAGACTACCCTGAAACTAAGTAGTGAATTCCAGGTCAGCCTGGGCTAGATTGAGAGATCCTACCTCAAAACAACAACCATAAAAGAAAGAATGGAAGAAAGAAAGAAAGAAAGAACAGACCAATGAAAGAAAGGAAGGAAAGAAAGAAAGAAAGATAAAAAAAAGAAAGAACAGAAACAGAAAAAACAAGGTAGAACCCAAGAAAATGCTCTCATTGATCTCCATCCTCCAGACAGGCACTGCCTTCCATGGTTTCCCCCTCCCCCCCCCATAGCCTGTTGAGTCCATCAATGGATTGGACCAGTGTTTGGTCAGTTTCTCAATCTAGCCATGGCTGGAAGCACACTAATCAACACCCCCCTAGATATGCTTCATTTATGTCCAAAGACTTTCTCAATCCACTCGAGTTGTTCTTTTTTTTTCATTTTATTATATTTCCTCATGTATTAAACTCAGAGAATATTGCTTAACTCAATCTTTTGACTTTTACATTGAACATTTTGTTAAGAAAATAGTGAAAAAAATTTTAAATTGTTTTTGAGGTAGGGTCTTACTCTAGCCAATGCTAACTTGGAACTCTCTAGTCCTAAAATGGCCTCAAAACTCACAACTATCCTTCTACCTCAGCCTCCTGAGTGCTGAAATTAAAACTGTGTACCACCACACCCATTTTGAAAATATTAATTTTAACTCAGTGATAGTATACAAATATGGACTCATTTCTAAATTTATCAACATTATTGATAATGCATAAATATTTCTGCATCTTTCCTGGCCATCTTCCATTTCATTTCCCAGTGGGTGGCTGTTCTTACATATTTTCATATTATACATGCATGTACATGAGGCAATCTAAAGTTTTAACATAAATAATACCACATAAGGCACATTTCAGTACATTCTCTTATTGTTTCTGTTGTTTAGTATCCTAAATGGTTCTGCTGTGAAAGTTCCTATATTGTACATAAGTGTGAGGGAGAAGTGGCACAGCAGAGCAGATGCAACATGTTCATAGTCATTTTGGCAGCTATAGTCGAATTCGAATATTTAGGAGGAAGGGCTCTGGCTCTAGACCACTTGTGCTAGGGTTCTTGCTTAACCACTCTCCTGATCTCATAGGTGGCTTAGTGGATTAAGTAAAATAGCACACATGAAACACTTAAAATAGTTCCCAGGGTATCCTCGATTACCTTGTTAGCTCTGAAAGGCCTGGTTTTGGTACTGTGTGTCATTTTGTTATTGCTACAGGGAGAATCATACTGGATCTTTCAAGACTGGACTCAGTCCTGACAAGTTCACTCTTCTCTTTGATTCTATGCCTAAAAAAATGTGATATGGGCAAAGTCAAGTTGTGGAGAAATGTAGTGATGGGGATTTCAGAAGCACATGGCAAAGGGTATGGATTCAGCCAGGGTGAAAAAGCAGGCTTAATGATACAACCCGTCCCTAGGGCCCTCATCAGAATGCCCAGGTGACGGACATGCTTGTCCAGCTTTGGTGGGAAACTATGGGCGATATCCCTGTTGGCTCAGCCCCTCTCACCTCTCATGTTCGATCAGCACTGTCATCCCCTAGAGGGGCCGGGATGGGAAATGCCTCCTTTACCATCCCTCCCCATGCACACATGAAGAGTAATATGAAATGAGCAGACTGAATGTAGATTTTCCAGAACACCTGCATCTTATTTTAGAAGCAATTGATGCTCTTGGCCTGGTTAGTGCTTGGGCAATTTAGAGTGATTAAAGAATTTTGCATTTCATAAGTACTGCTGTGTTCAGAGGAGCCAAATAGGAATTGGGCATAAATCTTCAGGGCTTCTATTTTTTAAATGCACTTTTAATTACTAATTGCCTAAAAATGTGGCCAAGATGTGAAGTTCCCAGTGTCCTAGTTTGAATTCACAGCAAAACAAATTTAGAAGTCTCCCTGGCAAGCCTTATTGGCTTGGTACTTTCCCTGTTTCCTTTCTCATATTTAAAAACAAGAATTCCTCGCCTCTGTGTTTCTCATTTTTGCTCACATGGTGTAGGCTCGAAGGAAGTCAGTTTAAAACTAGTGCTCTTTCAAATGACAATTAGCATTCATTACTGAGATGAAGTGGGGATCGGGGTAGTGGAGAATAACAGTAGTAAGAGACACTAAGAAGATATACAATGAGAATATTTTGGAATATATTAATAAATTTTTTCCTATTTCATTTGCTTGTGACCCCAATACTTGAGTAGAAAAAACCTTTGCCTGAAGGAAGTTTGGGATTATTAAAGTCATAAAGCAACAGGAGAAGCTATGCAGCTTTGATGTCCTGAAAAACAAAATGAGATTTCTTAAACTGTAGAAGTTTCCCTTACATATCCCTTACATATCAAACTTAAGCCTGTCTGGCAGTGCACATGGAATCTTATTTGAAATATTGGAATAAAGACTCAGAGTGTGAGCATAAGAGAGACCCTGTCTGACAAGAAATACATTTTGACATCTTTTTCATGGTGAGGAGGGAGAATATAGCCAATTCTAAGGTGCCACAAGTGTTACCTAATGCAGAACACTAGGTGCACAGAGTCAGATACCTGCTGCCCAATCCTGGGGGCCCTTGCCATGAGTTCTGCAGGGACCACAAAACTGAATGTCATGGTTTGATCCAGGTATCCCCCACAAACAAATGAATGTGTTCTGGGTAATCGATCCTCAGCTGATGGCAGTTTGGGTTTTACAATCTCTATGAAACTGTGTTGTCGGGGGCAGGCTTATGGGGTTATAAGCCAGCTTCCCCTTGCCAGTGTTTGGCACACCTTCCTGCCACTGTTTCCAGTGCTGTGGCAGAGGTGATGTCCACCCCTCTGCTCATGCCATCATTTTCCCTGCCAGGATGGAGTCTCCCCTCGAGTCCATAAGCCAAATAAACCCATTCCTCCACAAGCCACTTTTGTTTGGGTCCTTTCTGCGCCGCAACTAGAAAGCTGACTACAACACTGAATGAGACAGGACCATACACTCCATCCCTGCTGCCAGAGCATGTGAGCTTCTTCTTGCTTCTAGACATACTTGTAGAAAGGTAGGAAGAGTGGAAAGACACCTTAAGAAAAAGTAACTATGAGTACAGTGCCACATCCCAGCAGTCCTGACTGCCTTGAGAGGCTGGGATGGAATAATCACTGGACCCCAGAGTTTTGTTTTTTTTTTTATTGTCCATAATGAGTTACATTATTTAGTGGGCAAACAATGAGTTGTTATCCCCAATTCCCCGATGCCCCCTCTCCCCCATCCTCAATCAGCTGGATATCTTCCTCCATGGGTCGTCTGGATCAGTCCTTGTGACAGGGGACCATGGATAGCCTAGTATTCAGCCAGGTTCTCCTGGCCCTAGTATGTTGTTACTGAGGGGTGCCATGCCTCTGGGTAGTCTCCCCCACCACGGCTCTCACAATCTTTCCGCACCCTCTTCCGCTCAGTTCCCTGAGTCGTCGTGGATGAGTATTAAGGATGCTTTAATGTTGTGAGCTTAGGGGTCTTTGTGTTGAAAATCGTTGGTTTCTTTCTCACTGGCTTATCCTGTGTTGATTGAATGGCTGTGGCTGTGGGTCCCTTGTTCATTCCATCATTCTCTGCAAGGTTCCATATGGATCCTCCACGATATGACTGTGGTGGCTCCTCTCTTGCCAGGATCTCTGCTATTGGCCTACAGTCAGTTGGTAGGGTTAGGTGGGCCACAACTCTCTCACTGCATCCTGAAAAATACAAACATAGTCTCCATTGGAGAGTGAGATTGGACCCCAGAGTTTAACATTAGCCTGAACCACATAGTGAGACATTGTTTTATGGTTTCGTAATCTGATTTGAGTGAAATCTTCACCTTTCCTGCTCACGTCAGCACACAGATGCATAGACACACAATTTGAAAACTCTTGAGGGATTTTTAGCATTCTGCACTTTATGCAGTTGGAGTTCTCCTTCCTTATGGGCAGTGAGAACCCAGCTGATTAGCGAGTGATGGTAGATCAGAAGTATTTGAGCAGCTTTTATGTGTCAGTCATTGTATTGGTATCTAATAGATTATTTAAAATACCTTTATGGAAAAGCCTATAATTTAGGTGGTACTATTTCAGTGTACAGATGGGAAATCAGTGGCTTAGAAAGGCTTATTTACAAAATAAGGTGTGCAAATGAAGATTAACTTGTAAGTGGCCTTTCTGTCCTTCGAACCCAAATGGATCCCAAAGTTGATATATTTTCATATTCCATATTTGATATTGTCCTCAGAAATACTTTCACATGCTAAGAGTCTTTGTAACAGCATGCTTTCCCTTGCTTATTGCCTTCCTCCTCTTCTTCCTGCACTCTGTTAGGCCTTGCCTAGCTTTTTCTAGCACTGCATGGAGATCCTTTCCCCCAAACCACTGGTGTACCTGCTCTTTGCTGTCACATGTGCTGCCTTAGGCTGACTCCTGTGATCTGGTGCACCCTGGTTATTGACCCTCATCTATTCCAGGGAGAGGCATGTGGGTCCCAGTATCTACCAACACACATCACCTCCTAAGACACACAGTGCTGTCTGCTACCTGTGACTCTAACCAGGACCTTGAACTACCCCTATACATTCTGAAAAGTGACAGGAGTGACACTGCCAAGAAGTCACTTTCAAAATAGTTGATCTAGACTTTTTCGTCTAGACATGTTATCTCTTGAGGGTTATGCATCCCAGATCTCCTCTGGACTCTCGTTACTATACTTACAATAGCTGTGGGATTACCAGTTCTGAGGAAAGTTGAAGACTTTTTCCCTTTATTTCCTATGATTGTATCTTTTTTTTCTCTGAACACACTCTCCCCTGTCTATCTTTCTTCTCTGTCTTGGAAAGTCATGTGATAGAAAAATCTGAGAATTCAATGATTGAGGAAAATATTATGTACAGTTATTTTGAAGTCTCTCTAGAGAGATCAGAGCTAAGAGCTAGAAGGATTTAAAAATACTGCTTGTCTAATAAAAGCAAAAACTTTTAAAGAATAAACAAGAAACAGTGTTCCCTTCCACTCTTTCAGCCTTCGTATTGTAGGAAGTTGGTACAGAAAGCATTCTCATCCTGCTGCTTCCTTGGGTAACCTTGCTAGTCCTTTTTAGTTCTTCCTGAGTTGCTTCTGCTGGCATGGTCTCATATTAATAGTGGGTGTCAACAGGCATCAGAAATGTCTACCAGTGTCTTGCTTTGCAAAAGGACCCAGAGGGTGGTTTATGACAGTGCCTATAATCCCAGAAACTTCAATGGCCAAAAGACAAAATGAGGTGTAAAAATGATAACCTGGTGGTAGTTATTCCCACCAAAACCATCATATTCTTGTGAACTACCAACTTTTTTTGTTCTTTGAAGTAGCCACTCTATTCTTGGAGATTTTGCACAAAACACCAGTTATAACTGCAAACAAAAATTATCCTGATTTAAAAAAATTATCCTGATTATATAATGTCAGGTTTATTTCAGGTTTATTAATTTATCCAACACTTTAAAAATACTCTTTAAAGCATGTTGGCTTCTTATGGTCTGATGGGTAAATTCTTTAAAGTTTAAAAATTTTAGTGCTTACAGTTTCTCATGTCAGCTTTAGTGCTTTTCCCACCATTAGTCAATATCACCAGACTTGTCATATTATTTTTTTTTACTTTTTAAATCTCTTCTGTATTTGTCATATTAGGATTTTCCCCAGCATTTCATAATAAAAGTTTCAAGTATTCAGAAACTATTGAAAATCATTACAATAAACAACCATAAATTTGTCCCTGAGTTTCTACCATTCATGTTTTCCTTATATTTGTTTTATCTATTTCTATCCATCAGTACATTGAAATGTATGAAAACAAATTAAAGAAATGACAATAGAAGTTTAAAAGTACAACAAAAGAAGAGTTCATCGTTTTGAACAGTACAATATACTCCTGTGTTTTTAGTTGATGCTCTTGACTTAGTTGACATAATGCCAGAGGGGCAAAGGAGATTGCTCAGCAGGACCAGAGAGAGGGAAACATGAGAAGGGAGCATGAGAACAGACACTGGCCTCACCTTTCTCCTTCCTCCAGCCCTCTGATTGGCTGACTCTAATCAGGAGCCCTAACAAGATCAGCCTTCATGGCTGGGAGCAGGAGGAAAGGAGAAGGGTAAACAGTAGCCAAGTTTGGAGAACAGATGGTCTCCCAGGTTTTTTTTTTTTTTTTGGCTTGCTGCATTTGTGTGTATATTTATATGTGTGTGCATGTTGTATGTGGGTGTGTGTGCACATGCATATGTGTGTCCATATGTGTGGAGACCAGAGGTTGACACCACGTGTCTTCCTTCATCACTGTCCACCTTACTTACTGAGACATGATCTTTCATTTATTCCCAAAGTAGTCCCTGGAACCTCCAGTTACATCACAGGTTGGCTGCCATGTCCACCAAGCACTAACAAGGGTGCTGGGTGCCTGACCCCAGTGTCTCACTTGCGCTGCAAGTGCTTTAATGACCAATCTTCCAGCCCTCGAATCTGGGTTCTGTAGCTGGAAGTATTTGGACCATGTAAGCAGCATAAATTTTAGGTAAAACACAAGATGCTCAGCAATAACCTAGATTTTGAAGTACTTGGAGTATCTCAAATGAATATAGACATGGTAGGTACTTGGGAGTTAGGAAAAGCTTAATTGAAAGTGTTTGAAGTCTGGAAAATCAATGACAGTAGCAGAGAAGCTTTGGGGAACAGAGGTGACTTAGAGGAAAGAGAGAAAAAGAAAAATGATCGATTGATTTTGCTGTGGGTTTTTGTTTCTGGTAGGTCTCCTGATTCATTAGATAAAATAAAAGGCTATACTCTGTGTTGCATGAATGTGTGCCATCTGCTGTGTACATCTGGCCTGCTTCTGGCTGACATGGCCTGCCTGTTGGTCTACATGGCTGAGAAAGTTCAGTCTGGAGGCACTGGATCTCTTTCCCATGGCACTGTGTTCTCCTTGAGTCTGGATGATGTAATCAATCACTGTGCTAGAAGAATACACGAGATGCCATTAAGTGCTATGGGAGAATTAAGGCAGGGCTACCACAAGGCACTAATGAATTAATAGGGCTAGAATAAGGCAGAAATGACCTCATCCTTGCTGGTCATCCTCCCAGGTGCCCCTGGGAGATATGTTGCCTTGGGATAATCCTTTATATGCCAATATCACGACTGATTTTTGTTTTGCCTTATTACTATGGACTTAACCCAGGGTGAGGAGACGAGGCTTCTGTTACAAGCATGGCATACACCGCCTATTTGTTTCAGCTGGAAAGCTTCCCCGGGCCTCTGTCTACATTTGAGAAACCTCCATCTTATGAGCTTAGGGAGGGACAAAAACCTTCTCTTTTCCATTAGTGGCAATCATACCAGCAATGGATTTGATTCAAAAGAGTGATAAATGAGACACAGGGGGCAAGTTGCTCTTTCCCCTGGTGGTCCTCACCACCAAGGTCCTCACCAGTCATCACTTTTAGTCATTCTTCTTAGCTGGTTAGTCTCGAGATTGGCTTCCAAGACTTCTTAAAGACCCTGGATCTAGCCCCAATCCTTTTAATACAATGTCTTTTCTTCTTCCCTCTCTCCCTCCCTTCCTGTCCCTCTCCACTGTGTGCAATTTGAAAATCCGTGCTTCAAATGTATTATACCTCAGTAGATATATATGCACAGAATATAGATAATTCTATAGACAATTTCTAAAGCAGCCACTTAAATGGTTAATAAATTACTATGGCAATAATCAAATAAGTGTTGATTTTAAAAACAGAAGTTTTCAATTATCATAATTGCATAGGTTTCTACAAATTATAATAGATAATATTATGATGAGTGCAGAGGAGGGTTGAAAATAGGAGCTAATGAATGTGTAAGCCTGATGTAGAAAGGGGAGATGATCCAGACAGTGCTATGTAATAGTGAATAAGGCTTTTTGATAACGAACAGATGAAACCAACCCGCAGGTACAACAATATATAGTTGTGAATATATAAATTATGATCATATAACTGGATAGCATTTGGCCAAATCAATGGGGGTTGCCAACAACATTTAATGACACTGATCATGAAATAATGGCATTTAAAGAGAAAATTACTTAACTGCAGGCATATTGTGATCCCATTTCTGTTAAAAGTATAAGAAAATGCACAAAATTATAGAACAGTTATGGACAGATAGGAACCTTTAATATTCTTCTTTGTTCTTATTGAAATATCACCAAATGTTTTAATAATCAAGTAAAATAATCACTATTTTCTTCCTTGAAGCTTTTCTTCCAAAAGCTTATCGGCTACAGCTGGTGCCTGTTTTCTCCTTTTGAATCTTTCAGTATTCTCTTGGAATAGTGGCATTTTGAAACCATTGGTGTCTGAAGTGAATGCTTCTGTGGTGGTCCTTAACACCTTAGCCCTGCCCCCACCTGACAAACTCCAGCTGAGTGGGATTTGTGTGTCCCATATGGTTGTGAGACTGTAACACCTGAAACCAACTCCATCTTTCCCTGATTCTCTTTCCAATTCTGCCTCGAGTCAGAAAATAATCAGATTTCTTCTCCAATAGACAGGGCCAGCAGTGCATTCAGTCAAGCTTAATCATATATGCCTGGAATCGCAGGAAGATGATTATTGAAAACATTGATTTCTGGAAGTACATATACCTGTTATCACTAAATATACTGAAATAAAGGGAATTTGATTCTGTACTGGAGGAGCAACCAGGCAATGAAGAGCATACAATTAAATCTAGATGAGACTCACATGGAGTAGCCACAGCAGTGATGCGCAAAGTCAAGCCCTGGTGGGCAGCTTGGCCAGGGCTTAGCCACACAGAGAAGCTGGGCCCAAAGCCTCAGGATACCGAAACTCAGAAGAGGACTGGCAGGAACACAGTCCTGAGAAACCATAGATGCTGCAGCACTGCATCCAGGAGGGGACCTTATATTCAGGAGGGGTTACTACATTCAGGAGGGGGCATTACATCCAGAAGGGTCATTATATCCAGGAGGGGCCATTATATCCAGAAGGGTCATTACATCCAGGAGGGGTCATTATATCCAGGAAGGGTCACTACATCATGTCAGGTAGAGTCTGAGGAACTATGGCTGATTTCATGAACATCCCTCATGTTTGTCACACTGTATGACATTAACACCTCTCTTGTCAAGGAATGGGGGTTGGTTGGGCCGTCGCTCAGCAATTATGATGCTTGATGACTACAAAGCAAGATCATGGAAGGAAATGCAGCCTTTTCCTGGGTTTCTTGGAACTCAGCCATCATGTTGTGAGGGAGCCCTCAGCTACACTAGAGAGGACATGTGTTGTTTCAGCTCGGCAAACTCACTAGGGTGAAAGATGTGAGAGAATATTATCTTTTAACAAGCATCTAATCCCAAGTTAAATATATGCTCTTCACCATGTGGAGATTCACTCAGGAAGCAGCCAGTTTATCCTGTCTTTCCCATTCCCTTGTAAATATTGCTAATAATTTATAATCTGGTTTCTAATCATTGCCTCCTCTTCAATGAAGCAACTCTCCTGCATCTCTTCTCTGACAATTTCCCTGTCAGTAGGATAAGAATGATTGCAAAGGGGGTAGCCTGGAAGGAAGAAATGGGTGTTACAGTTGGAGCTCTGGCAATAATAAAATGTAGCAGAAAGGGGGACAAGAAGTATCCAGTTTGTTAAATATGTAGATAACCTGCTAATTTAATTTATTCCTTCAAGAGTGATGGAAGTCTGGGCAATAAGAAGGAAAGAAGATACCAGCTAGCTCCAAAGGATCTACATCAAACAAATACTTCTTGGATCCTACACAACGCACTAGATGTTCTTAACGAGTATAAACTCACCAAGTGCCAAGAACTTCCAAGTGATTTACATGGGTTTTTACCTCATTAAAATAACTCCATGAGCCAAGTACACTTTTCCCATTTTATACATAAGAAATAGGCACAAAAAGGTGTCTATTGTGCCTTGTCTCAAATTTCACAGCTTATAAAAATTAGAATTTAAGCAGTTTGAGCCCAAACTAAAGTATAGTAATCACAAGTTCAAGGACAACCTGGGCTACATAGTGAGATTTAGGCCAGCCTCCAATGCATAAGAGAGACCATGTTTTATAAAACAAACAAGCAGACAAACTAAAGAATCCAAGGAGCTTGGCTCCAGTTTCTGATAATTAATCTCTACACTATCAGACTCAAGTGCATGGTTTAATTCTAGTTAACTTTTTTATTTAATTTTTCATTGGGGTATATCCATTGTATAATGTTCCATAAAGACTTCACTATCGTGTACTTTGACTATATTCACCCCACCCCCCACTGTCCCCTATCCTGCTCCCCTGACATTATTTAATTCACTCCTCTAGATAATTGTTGCACTTACCTTCTTACTGCTGGCACAAAGCACCCCACCCAAAGCAGCTCACTGAAGGAAGATTTTTATTTTGGCTTACAGTCCCAAGGGGAAGCTTCTTGATGGCAGGGGAAAGCATGGTATGAGCAGAGGCTAGACATAACCTCTGCCACAGCAGGATGAAAACAAAAGCAGAAGACTGTGCCCAACTCTGTCGAGGGGAAGCTGGCTATAAGCCTCCCCCAGTAACACACCTCCTCCAGCAAGGCTCCAGTTCCCAAATTGCCATCAGCTGGGAACCAAGTATTCAGAACACATGAGTTTATGGGGGACACCTGATTCAAAACACAACAATCTTGCTTCTATTTTTCATGTCCTCTATACATATAGGGCTTTATGTTTTAAAATACAATCTGGAGTCCACAAATAAAAGAAAACACGTGGTGCCTATCTTTCTGATTTGCTGACTGTGACGATATACAGTTGTGTTCATTTTCCTGCATATGACATTTTATTTTTCTTTGTGGCAAAATAAAACCCTGCTGTGTTCATGTACCCCTTTTATTTATTCATGCATCTGTTGATACACACTATGCTGATTCCATAGCTCCTACATTGTGAATCATACTGTAACAAACACAAGCATCTCTGTGGTGAGTTCATTTAGATTTGCATGCCATGGTTATCTTGTAGAAGGCAAATAAATTAGTGTGTATCAACAGATTGAACTACAATGAAATGGGGGAGCAGTGAAATCTCTGGAAGGAAGAATGATATAGTAAAAGGACAGAACTAGGTTTGAGTCAGAGGTAAGAAACTTAGAGATTGAGATCTTTGAAGCATCAGTTTACTCAGTGTGAAATGTTAACCAAACCTCTTAGGCTGCTGTGAAGAATAAGTGGGATAATATATTCAAATGCTGATCATGATACCTGTCATAGAATTCATATCTATTATCAGTTAATGAGGATTACAATTATGGTGTAGTCATATATAATGAGGAGGAGTTGGTATTTTAAATCAACTTAGTACTTTTTAGTAACTTAATCCAGTGAATATGCACAAGTAGTATTGAAATAATTGATTTGATTTCTCTTATTCTCTTAGCTGTTTACCCAAGTCATCCTTTTTCCTCTCTTGATGCTGAAATATGTTATGAAAAAATAGAAGGGATGGTGATTTTTATACAGTGAAGGTGTAAACTGGAAGTTGCAAAGGTGATAGAAGGAACTCATGTTCACAGAAATTCTGCTTTTCAAAAGTGACGGTTGGGTGGTGTACAGACTATGCTTTGTGACACATGGGAGCCCGTGCTGAGGAACTCTGAGTGAGAAAGAAGGTTGAAGATGGGAAGGATGTATTTCCGTAGCAAAATACCCGAGATCATAAACTAATAAGGATGAAACATAAGTTTTCAAGTTTCATTTAGTCCATCTAATTGCTTTGGGGTTGGTGTTGAGGCAGGACATCATGGCAAGACTGTGTAGGAAGCTGCTCACCTCAAAGCAGCCAGGAAAGAGAGTGACAAAGAGAAAAGAGACCAGTGTCCCACAATCCCCATCAAGCACACACCCAATGACCTAGGATCACCCAGCATGTCCTACCTCTTAAAGGTCTCTATTACCTTCTGGTAGTACCAAGCTAAAGACCAGATACATGGACCTTTGGGGGACATTCAAGAAGTATGATATACATACAGGTACTACAATTTAAAAATGAAAATAGGAAATAATGTAATTAGACTTTCCATGTTTGGTTTTGTCCATTCTCCCAGAATTATAAACCAGAATGAATTGGAATTAACTCTAGGTATCATGAGAAACTCTGGTAAGAAAAGATCCATGAGATATGGACAACACAGCACAGTTCCTGGAAGCTTAGACCCTGTGTCCAAATACCCTTCATAGCTCTGACATCTTCAGTAAATTTTTTTTTGTATTTTATCAGCTATTAACAATACCTAACCTGTTAATATAATCCAAAACCTATTAACAATGTCTACATAATATATAGCCTACTAACAACACCTAACCTATTCACATAACCCGTTAACAATATCTAAACCAAAGGCTGTCATGAATACTTTTTGAGATAAGATTTATTAAAACTGCCTGACACAAAGGAATAAAATATTAACAAATATTACAGTATCAATTGAAGTTCAAGGAGCTCCCAGTATGTGGTACATATGATAAACATGAAATAAACAATGAGAGCGAAGAAGGAACATTCAGAGATTCTTGGATTCATTCGTAGAACAAAGAGCTACATTTTTGTTTTTCTTCCCCTAGTGCTGAGGACTGAACGTAAGGCCTTGTTCATGCTAGGCACACGTTCCAGCCCCTTTTCTTATTCTCTTTATTTTTTACAAGATCTTCCTAAGTTTCCCAGGCTGGCCTCAAACTTACTCTATATCCCAGTCTTGAACTCGAATGCTCATTCTTTGGCCTCCCCCAGTATCAAGGACTATAGGCCTTCACAATCAGGAGGCCTGGGCAAAAGAGGCTCATTTTTTTTGTTTTTTTGTTTGTTTGATTGTTTGTTTGTTTGTTTTGTATCTGCCTGAGAGATCCAAATAAAACATGGCAGAGGCTCAAAGTGTGGGCAGATATCTACATATGTGGTGACAAGAACATAGACTTCAGCCATGGGCAGGATGGTGGTGGGAATGTGTGCAAAGGGTGCGACCAAAGATAAGGTGGAGAAAACACACACACAACGCCTTGTCTTGTTTAATTGCCCTTATCAATCACCCTTCTATGCTGTTCACTTTCTCTGTACTATTAGGGCTCCATTCAGACCATGAGTGTGCTGGGGTCTCCATGCTATTGTAAAAGCTTCTCTTCTAACAGTACAGAGCTGGGGACAACAGACAGTTGGTCACCATTTGTCTCAAAGATAAAGGGGAAAGACTCCACAAGTACTTATAGGTATGTCTATGTCTTGTCCTCACAGCACTCCTGCAACCAAGGCCTCACTGTCCCCATCATACACACGAGAACATGAGCAGGAGGCAGGAAGGCTGGAGCTAGGGCAAAAAACCACAAGGTCAAAATGATGTACTACTGTCCAAGCAAGCATCATGGACATTGTGAGCACACGTTATTCCTTCCTTTTAAAACTGAATCTAAAATGTGCTGAATTTATTAATAAATACTCATGCTCTGAGTGTAAGCATTCTTGCTTTCTGCATGCTCCATACCTCTTGGCCCTCTTTATTTCAATGTACCCAGCGGTGCGTAAATAAGAGATGACAATTCCTATAATATGTGTGGAGCTGCAGTGAATTTGATAAAACACAGCATACATAATTCAAATAACAAGCCCTGTCCCACTCTGTTTTTGCATAAATAATTTGAAAACTCTGGATTTCTGCCAACAGCACCCCCTCCCCACTGCTGCCTTCCAGAAATCTCTTGGAATCAGGCATGGTATAGGTTGATGCTAGAGATCTTTGCTTTTCTCTGAATCTAATTATTTTCATTTAGCATTTTCTTAATATGTTTTATGATGAAATTGGTTGGGTTTCACTTATTTTTGTAGCAGCCACGCAGAGATGAGAGGCAGGCACAATAAAAACGTAGCCCAAGGTACCATTGTGCACTTGGTGGTGGATGTAAGCCATTTGAGCACCTGTGCGAGGCTCAGACCTTTGACTCTGCTTTCTTCTTACATGTTTTGTTTCTCCTATGGGAAAATGTTTTTCTTATCCTTTTCCTCCCACAATAAGACCTTTTTTAGATATGTGTCAGCTAGGATCAGTCTTTCATGATATGCCTATGGTAATTGTTATATATAATTATTGTTATATGCATATATAATTATTAAGTAGAAACTGTATGTACAAGTCTTGTGTTGGTGCCCCCATTTCCCTCCTCCAAGCCTCTATTCTACTGAGGACCCTCCTCAATGGGATTGCCAGGATCTTTATGGGATGGAAGGCTATGAGTTGTGCAAGTAGCAGACAGGTTTTTTTTTTTTTTTTAGGGAGAAGGCATTGCCTCTGGATATTCCCCTCATCATGGCTCTTACAATCTTTCTGCCCCCTCTTCCACAAAGTTCCCTGAGCCATGGTGGGTATTAAGTTTTTAGTGTTGAACTCTTAAGAGTATCTGGGTTTCTACTTTGGATTGTTTTGAGGGAGTCTGTCTCCATTACCCTTGTGTAGGTTGTCTTAAGGTTGGCTTGCTGTGGAAACAGCATTCTTGCTCATCTTACCACTTCCTCTGAGATTTCACTTGGGTCTTAGATCACATGTTAGGGGTGGTTCATCTCCTGTCTGGGAGTCAGCTATCATTTCAGGACAAATATTAGTTTGACAAGATTTCAATGGGTATAGCCTTCCTTTAGGCCCATGGTTACTGGAATCCATATTCTTTATCTCCATCAGAATTTGCCTTGGATCCCAGTTCCAGGTAAGGGGTTCTTGCCACTGAGTGGATCTCTTAGCCAATCAGAGAGCACTTAATTACCCTTACTTACCCGCCTAGGATAAGTGGCACTATTGCACAAGTGAGTACTTCTTGCCATGCTAGACTCTGACTTCTAGCAGTGTCCTCTGCTTTCTCCCAACATCTTTGGCCAATTTCCCCTGGCAGCTCATATAGCACATTCCAACAGTACATGGGCTAACCATCTGGGGACTGGCTTCCTTGGGGCCTCTTTGTGTTGTGTGACAGCAGCCTGTAGCGTCTTCAGCAATAGGGTCTTATTTTTGCCAGTGGTGGGTAATCAAGTGCTTTGACAGAAGCCTGCCTTGTTTTGGGAACCTCAGAGGTCTCTTTGATCAACAGCTCAATATAGGAAGCAACCTATTTCTGGCCCAGGAAGTTAGAGGCGTGAAAATTTAGGTTAGTCTTCATCCTACCCCCCTTCAGGGCCCTTATGACCCTTTTTTACAGAAATAAAATTCCAAGATGAGAACATAATATGCTCAGGCCTTAACTGCAAAGAGACTCTGACCAAGATAATGGCTGAACTGGAAAAAGCCAACATATGCATAAAAGCTTCATCATTAGACTTAATTGAGGAAAATCAGAGCCACCTCAGGAGAGCGATAAATGAATTGAGGGCACTCCAGCAACTGGAAGATCTCAATAGCCAGCTGGCTAAGCTTAGCGAAGACATGACCAAATGTCTCAGGAAACATTAAGAAATTCAAACCTAGACCTAATCGAGGTAGGGTCTTGCTCTAGCCCAGGCTGCCCTGAACTGCACTTTGTAGTCTCAGGCTGGCCTCAAACTCCAGGCGACCCTCCTACCTCTGCCTCCCAAGTGTTGGGATTAAAGACATGCTCCACCATGCCTGGCTTATTTCTGTTTTTATTTTGTGTGTATATGTAGGTGTGCATGCCTATAAGTGCATGTGCCTGTGGAGCCAGAGGAGACTTTGAGTCTTATGCCATCCCACATTTTTTAGACAGTTTCTCACTGACCTGAAGCTGGCCAAGTAGCATAGAGCAGCTGGCCAGTGCGCTTCAGGGATCTGCCTATCTGCTCCTCCCCAGCACTGGGATTACAAGTGCACCACCATACCCTGTATTATTTTTATTTTTTAAGTTATTTATTGTTTTCTTTATTTTTCTGTTTGCGTATGTGCATGGACAATGGTACACATGTGGAGAACAGAGGACAACTTTGAAGTGTTAGTGCTCTACCTTCTTTGAGACAAAGTCTTGCCAATGCAAATGAACAGTAGACTATAAAAATGAGCATCAGATGACCTGGCCACAGACTTTGGGTTCTCTTGGATGTGCTTGTCATTGCTGTAGGTATATTGGGTTCATAGAGACTTGTGCTAATTTGTATCTGACTTCTTATGTACATGCCAGGGATTGAACACAGGTCAGCAGGCTTTGCAACCAAGTGCCTTTACAACTAAGTCATCCTCCTACATCCAGCATTTTGATGTAAATTCTGGGGATTGAACTCAGGTTCTCATGCTTGCATAGCAAGCATTTTACTAACTGAGCCCCCCCACCATGTTATCTTAAAACATATATAAGTAGCTTTTTTTGGTGGCAGTTAAGATATGGAAAGATTGGATTTTTTTATTTTTAAAAAATTCATTTATTTGCAAGGAGAGAGAGAGAGAGAGAGAGAGAGAGAGAGAGAGAGAGAGAGAGAGAGAGAGAATGAGAATTGATGACACTGCAAAGGAACTCCAGATGCATGCCACTTTGTGCATTTGGCTTTACGTGGGTATTGGGGAATCGAACTCGGGTTGTTAGGTTTTCAGGCAAGTTCATTAACTGCTGAGCCATCTCTCCAGCCCCTGGATTTTTTTTTTCTACAGTGAAGCATAACTTGCTTCTGAGCCATATTTGCACTTAGTAATAATAGGTGCCTGTGGTAATTTGAATGTGACACTATAGATGAATCTTGTAGTCCACCCCTAAGGTGTATAAAGAGCAGTTTGAGCACAAACCTGTTTGTGTTTGCTGGCTGTTTTGTGGGGTGTCTCTGCTATGAATCTGTGGAAGTAAGCAAGCTTCTTCCACCATTGACAGTACATCCCTGGACTCCTTTCCTCCTATAAACTGCTTGTGGTCAGGTGTTTATCCCAGCTACAAGGTAACTGCTACAGTACTCTAATTTGCCTGTCGGAAGTAATATTGGCATTGGCAGGTTCCTGCAGCCTCATCCAGCTAGTGCAACCATCGCCACTGTGGTATAAGTGGACAGTTGGGAATTTCGATGCAGTTTACTTTGTTTATCCATGCCATCCTCCCTTGCTAGGATCCCCTCTCCTTGTTCTCTTTCAATATGGCTTGATTCAAAGGGTTCTGGTAGAACTATGTAGCATTAGAAAGAATCTTCTCTCAGTGACTGGGTTCCTGCTGAGCACCTCTAGAGTGGATGTTAGTGTCTCTCTATTAAATGCCCTTGGATATGGACCCACTTAGTCATTTTTGAGTCATAAGACCCACTGAATATGGTTTCTGACATCCTCCTTGTTCTCTTCTCTTTCCAAGTACAGGCTTCAGTCACCATATTTTCCCTTTGGAGACTTCTGCAGACCACATTCAGTCATGAGAAATTGATTATCTTCTTGAAGATATCCTCCTCCGTGTATAGTTCTTGTCCTATGGCTTTGTCCAGCTACTCTAGGAATGCCCCAAGCCCAAGCCTACCTAGAGTTTCTTTTCTTTTCTTTTTAAAATATTTTATATTTTTATTTGTAAGCAGAGAGACAGGAAAAGAGATAGAGAGAGAATGTGCACACCAGTGCCTCCAGCCACTGCAAAGGAACTCCATATGCATGCTCTACCTTGTGCATCTTGCTCTATGTGGGTACTGGGGAATGGAACCCCAGTTGTTAGGTGCTGCACACAGTGCCTTAGCCACTGAGCCATCCCTCCAGCCCCTCCATCTATACTTAAAGAAGGAGGTAGGAATAAGACCTCAGCTTGTGTTCCAAATCCTCCTCTCTACTGAAGGCTTCTGTAACACACACACCCCAAAGAACTTTCAGTTCCTTCCAACATGGCTGGAACCCACCTTTAACTTCATATTATGGTGTAAAACTTCATATTATGATGTAATCTTCTCTAAGTTCATTGGAACTCTGTAGCTGGGGTGACCCTCCCCCCCCCCAAAATATCTACAGACAGCATTTTATCGAAAGCATTTCTATCTACAGCAGGAGGGAAGATTCCAGATAACAATGATGGATGTTTTCTCTTCTTGCTTAGTGTTGTGACACTAAATACCCTGTGTTCACATCTAAATGCCATCCTTTTCCTATTTAGGAATTTCTTTGCTTCATGGTAGTGAGAGAAGAGAGAGATTAGCAGAAGCTACTCCACTCTTGGAGAGTTTTCCTCAAAGGATTGACTAGCAGATGGACCCACACCTGGAAACATGGCACACACAGCTAAAGCTCCGCTGAGATGTTGTGAATACCTGATGGTGTCATTACTACTGAATGCAGTTCCAAGAGCACTTCCTACCAAATCTGGATTATTATCGCCAAAACTTTTGTTCTTGAAGTCCAGCAGCAAACTGGATTATTATAAAGAAGCTAATTGGTGAATACCTCAAAGGGCTTCCTTAAAGGACAGCCAAGGGCTTAGAGTGGGGTTGGATGTATTCAGGAGCCATACGTTCTGAGGTTAGCAACTGCAGCATTAATGCAAATATTTGTCTTGCTGCTTCAATAGTCTTTTGATTAGAAATCTAGAGTTAACCAACTCACTTTACCACACACTCAGCTAAGCAGAAATTTAAATCAAACTGTAGAATTCAAATCCTGTTGATAAATATTTTGGCTGACTGTTTCCTACTTGAGACCGGCATTTAGCCAACATATTTGTTAACTGAGCTGTGATTTGTTCTTTTGGATTCTAATTCACTAGCTCTGTCACTCCTTTGCTGCTGACAGGGCTCACTGCAGAGGAAATTGAAATAAAAACTAATACAGATCCAAACAACTAATGAATAAAATTGGAAACCAATTGAGAAAATGATAGAGTAGAAAGTCAGCAGAACTGAGGGTGGAAGACATAAGGCTGACAATGCGACCTCCTTCATGAAGGCCTTTCCACTCACCCTGCCTGGTGAGAAGTCTCCCTTTGACTCAGCACGTTCTCCCCCATTGTGTGTAGATTGTTGTGTGCACATGAGTGCTTCCTGCTAGTGAGACATTAAGGCCTTTGAAATAAAGCCTACCTTACCCAGCTTATGTGTCATTGCACAATGCCTCAGGCATGCCTGGTAATTAAACTGCAAAATGATAGAGCTGAAAAGGAACTTGGGAATGGCATAATTCAACCCTCTATTAACAGGTAAAAAGAATGGACACTTAAGAGTTTCTAATCTTCCTGGGTTTTGGGATAATGACAACACAGTAAGCAAACGCTCAGTGTCCTCAGACTCTAGCCAAATTTTTATTGAGTCTATATTATTCCTAATACATGGTCTTTTGGTGAGAAAAATACACAGTATAAAATAAATGTAGACCATATTCCTGAAAACCAGAATAATTAATCACTGTCAATATTTTATTAATATATATGAACATATTACAAACATTCAATATATTTATATGCAAAAATCTATATATAAATCTATATATAAATGCATATTGTTTTGTTAATTAAACATACATTAAATATCAAAACTAAACAAGATACAAATATATTTATATATAATATATACATCTAATTTTATATCCTGGTTTTAAAATTCATTTTGTATTTTAGGCATATTCCCATGTAATTATATTATTCCATCATATTTGGTGATGTAGACCTTTAGTCACTATTGGGAGGTAGAGGCATCTACTCTACTTCTTCAGATCTACTTCTTGATTTGAAGTTCAGGATTATCCTTGCTACTTAGAAAGTTCCAAGTCAGCCTGGGCTATATGGGACCCTGTCTCAAAAATAAAAGCCCATTGTTCACACTTAAATTTTTGACTAATTTCTATAATGTAGCTTTTGAAGTAATTAAAATTTTTACCATTATAGTAAAATTTTCTCACTTTTCCTTCAAAATACATAGATATGGATACCATCTTTTCATATGACTCTTATCTATACCTCATATTTCCTCCCAAAGATGATTCCTGAAACTCTCATGAATTATTTTAAGGTTTTCACACATCTTCCAAGGTTATTTTAAAAAACACCCCATTGTCATTACTTGACAATTTAAAATAAGATGCCATATTCAAATTGTTTTATTTAAAAACATATATTTTCATTATCTAAAAATTATGAAACATTTAGGTGTGTAAATTTTCCGATCAGAATTTTCTAATTTGTCATTATAAATTATATTCTTACCTATGTGCCTATGTATCAACATCTATATGCATTTGTACAATATGTATATAACTTTAGAATTGATGTATAGACATTATTTTGAGTTGGGTATTGTGTAGAGCATATACATGTGAATGGACGTATATGCATGTGCAGTGGGGAGTTCAGGCGTGGACATGGAGGTCAGGGAAGAACTTGTGGCTGTCAGTCCTATCTTTCGCCTCTTTTGACTCAGGATCTTTCTCTTGTTCTGTCCGTTGTTGTTGACTGCTGTGCTTGCCTAAAACTTTTGGGAAATTATCCTGTGTCCCACTCTTATCTTACCTCCAGTGTGTTAAGATTACAGAAATTCACCATGGCTTCCCTCACATGGGGTCTGAGGATCAGACTGAGGCTTCATCTTTATCCACTGAACTGTCTCCTCAGCCATCATAGACGTTATTGATGTACTTTCATAATAATGCCGTATTACCTAACTTGACTTTATTTTGGTTCTATGAGATTATTTTTAAAAATTTAATTTATTTTATATATTATAACAGAATATTCTCTTTTACCCCCTGGCTCCTGCTCCCATTTTGCTGAGGCCCTCCTCAGTGGAGTTATGGTATTCACTGTGGGGTCATGAGGGCCTCATTCAGTCCCTATAGGGTAGCAGGGAGTACTTAGAGTACTCCTACCCACTCTGTGGTTCTTACCATCTTTCTACCCCTTCTTCTGTAATGTTCCCTAAGCTATGGCAGGCCTGTTGGCATTCTGACTTAGTGTTGAGTTCTCTGTAGCCTCTGGATTTCTGCTTTGTTGGGTTTTGATTGATCACAGTGTGTATTATCATCACCTTGGAGATGGTTGCCAGGCTAGTAGTAAGAGCAGTATTCATGTATCTGCTACCTCTGCTACTTCTCCTGGGACCCAGCAAATGTGGCAGAGGTGGCACATCTCTTGGTGGGCAGTCAGCTATCTTTTTGTCTTATTGGTGGATTTTGGTTCTCCTCCACTTTCTCTGCCTTCTGTAAAATAAAACACACTCTTTTTTATTTTTTAATATCTTTATTGTAAATAAGTTTATACGTTGTATGAGCAAATATTGTGACTGTTTTCCCGTTTCCCTCCTCTTTGTCCCCTACCCACTGGGGTACTTCCTCGGTGTGCATCCTGAATCTGTCCATAGGACAGAGGGTGTGAACTGCACCAGAGGTAGCCAGTTTTTCATTGTTTTAGATACTTAAGATCTCAATAACAAAGCAGACTCAAAACTCACCCACTATGACTCAGGGAACTGAGCAGAAGAGGGGATGGAAAGAATGTAAGAACCATGGTGGGGAAGAATATCCAGAGATATTGCCCCCCCCCAGCAACAATACACAAGGGAGAAGGAAAGAAAAATAAAACAGATTCTTAAACTAAGAGTGAAAGCAGCTTGGGTTAGAGGGCATATGGAAAATTATTTGAGGGGCTTTTTGGTGTGCAAGCCCACTCTTCTCCAGAGAGCAGTGGGGCCTTCTCTCTGAAGTCTGAGCTTCCTGACCATTGGATTCTGACTTGATTTTCAGTACCAGATCTGAGTTCTCTCCCACTAAGTCAGCCTCCTGTAGAGAGTAGTTGGTTACCTGCAGAGACTATGTGGCACTATTGCACTTCTTGTTTGGTTGGTTGATTTCATAGTCTGCAGGTTCTCCTGCTTATTCATGCTGTTAGTGACCATTGGCTTCTAGAAGCTCCCATGGGGCTTTCCAACACTGTGAGGAGAGCCAGGAGGAGCTAGTTTCTATTTCCATTCCAGCATGGTTTTCCGATGTCCTGTGACCACAACCTGTGGTGTCTTTAGCAATAGAGCCTTACCTTTTAGCTGTTTCAGGTAATCAAGAGTTTTGGCAATGGCCTACATTGTTTTGGGGTCCTCATGGATCTCCTTATCCAACAGCTCACTGGGGGTACAGGGGAGCACAACTCCATTCTGAGCAGGGGTTTACAGGCAGAGTCAATGGTTTTAAGGTTAAGCTTTCCCATGTTTTGTTCTGACTATCCCCCTCTCCCTTTAGTGCTGGTTATACTTTGTAGAATGCCAACCAGAAGGAGGGTTTTCATGAAACTGATTCATGTTGTCTTAACTTGAAATTCTTAAGATTTTTTTCTTTATCCAAACTTTCTTCTAGTAAAGTCTTTACAAAATGCTTTAATGTTAATCAATATGATTATTATTGCAAATTTAATCTGAAAATTCAATGTTATTTACCTTAAATTGCCATCTAATTTTCAAAATGTGTAAGAATTTTTTTTCAACATCCTAGTGTGTCACCTATAGAAAATAAACTTCTTAAATACTTTATATATGTTGCTGATTTCTGATTGGTCTCCATATTAATTTATTATAATTATATTAAATTATCTTGGATGGTCTAACAATGGTACTGTTTCTAAAACACCATGATCTTGCTATTTGTATTCTTTACAACATATATTATATATGTGGTCTTTAAAATATTCATATGCTTAGAGAGAGTGAATGTGAATATTTAATAAATTTGTTAAATGTTTTAGTAAAACAAATAAAGTCATAAATATAATTCTATTTTGAACCTTTTATTTAGAAATGATTTTAAACTAATATGGAAGTAATGGTTCATAAAGTAAAAATTATATATCTATAGAAATAAAAAGGAGCCATCGTGTGAAACTGAGGATAGGAATAAGGGGCTGCAGATGAACAGAATTTGTATTTTAGAGGCAATGACAATGTTAAAAAATCGTGGTGATGACATTGGTACTTCTGTTAATGGTCTACAAAGCATCAGTGGTATGCTCAGAATGAGTGAATTTCTCGTGTGAGCACTTTACTTCACTGAATGTATTGAGAAACGGGTGACGATATAGCACAGTGGTATTGCACTTCCCTAGCACGGGTAAGGACCCGGATTTGATCTCCACTCAGCAATGTTGGGAGAAAGCTCTTAAAAATGTAGTACAAGACTGGAAAGATATTCACCAGTTAAGAGTGTTTTCCACTTAAGCATGTGCCCCTGAGGGCAGAGAATCACAAGTTGGATTCCCCAGAACCCATACAAAAAGCTCAGCATCACCACATGTCTGTAACCACAGTCTGTGAATGGGCAGAGAATCACTGGGACAAAAGACAGCATTTCTGGGTTAAATGGTTAAAGGCACTTGCTTGTAAAGCCTAACAGCCCAGGTTTGATTCACCAGTACCCACATAAAGCCAGATGCACCAAGTGGAATTCCAGATATATCTACAATTTGTTTTCAGTGACAAGAGGCCCTAGCATACCCATTCATATTCTCTGTCTCCTTGTAAATAATAAATAAAACTACAAATTAAATATCACATTAAATTCTTTTTATCCTAATTATGTTAAAATGGTCTTTGTGTTGCTTTTTCATACTTTTGAGGGTTTTTTTTTTTTTTTTTGAGTCAGGGTCTCACTCTAGCCCAAACTGATCTGGAACTACTTCATAGATCAGTCTGGCCTAGAACTCAGAGCAATCTAATATCCTGATTATTACTCCCAAGCTAATTATTTGATGGGGCCTTAAAAATAATACTATCTCTAAGCTAGGCATGGTGATTCATACCTTTAATCTCAGCACTCAGCAAGCTGAAGTAGGAGGATTGCAATGAGTTTTAACATGTCCATGTGAATTTAAAAAGGAAAACATCAGCATAGGCTGAAATGCCTGGGAAGAAATAGTGTAATAAAGCCAGATTCATAGTAATTTACTGTGGTGTTAAGGCAGCTGTGCTGTATTTTATTAATCTTTTAACCTCTAAACACATAGTTAATTCAGGGGAAAAATCTGTAAAATACTTGGATTTTCTCTAATAGCCAAACAAATCTAAATTATGACCACCATTTCTTTGCATGAGTCGGGCACAGTATTGACTTTTGAAACTCTGTGTGTGTGTGTGTGTGTGTGTGTGTGTGTGTGTGTGTGTGTGTGTGTGCGTGTGTGCATACGTGTGATCTTGTTATAGTCTGAAAAATTATGAGTTAGTGGCTTGATTGAAATGCAACCCTATGTTTTGCTGATAAATAGTCCTGATGGCAGTGATTTGGATGAAGTGACTTCAACAACAGATGACACATGAATCCAGCCAATGCCTCCCCATCCACTTGTGAAAGGTGCCATTTCTGATTTACTCTGACTTAATATCTCCAACATTTGTCAGACTGTCCCAGCTCTTCACTACTTAGTATGTTTTTTAAATAATGTATTTATGGTGTCATTGTATAAGATTATATAGTTAATATTGTGGGCATCTTTTCTTGCATTTGCTTTGGCCTCAGGTGCATTTGGAACTGGAATGCTCAATCCTGGCTCTCATACCTTTTCATCCTGTGCTGGTGGTGCTGGGTTGTGGGTACCTGGGGTAGCTAAGCTGCATCAGGGAAGTGTCTGTGAGTTCAGCAGCACACATTTCATTTGCTGGTGGCCGTGTTCCAGGCACTAGTATCACAGTGGTGAACAGGTACTGTCCCTATCTCTAGGGGTAGTATCCCAGGAAAGAAAGGTTCCTAGTTCTATTCTAGAACAACAGCATTAACAATAGTTGAGAAGGAAATGAATGGGGTTTTAAAGTGTAGTATTATATACATTAAGATAAAGATTACTCCTCAAATACACAGAATTTTTAAGAAACTAGCCATTACCTGTAAATGATAGCTCACATCTATAATCCTAGCACTCAAGACATGGAGAGGAGGGTTGCCAATAGTTCAAAACCAGCCAGGGCTGCCACCTGTCTACACACACACACACACACACACACACACACACACACACACACACACACACAATCAATCAAAATGAGAGTTGGAAAATACAGTGTAGTGCCAGGCATAGTGGCACATGCCTTTAATCCCAGCACTTGAGAGGCACTGTGAATTTGAGGCCAGCCTTAGACTACATAGTGAATTCCAGGTCAGCCTAGGCTAAAACAAGACCCTACCTCGAAAACCAAATAATTAATAATAATAATAATAATAATAATAATAATAAATTGATAATATATGTGAGCTCAATAATTATTCTTCTCATATTTATTCATTTAAGAAAAAGAAATACATCACATAAGGACTTCTAGAAAAAGTCCATGACAGCTTTGCTTATAATAGCCCAAACTGAAAATAATCCAAATGGCCCTCAACTTGAGACTGGATTAATAAATTGTGGTATATTCATGCAATGAAACACCACTCAGCAATCAAAAGAACAAACTATAATGCATACAATCACATGGTTAAATCTCATAGACATTGTTTTTGCTAAAGGAAGCTAAATATTAAATTTTTATGCTATGTGATTTTATTTATATCATCCATAAGCAAGCCAAAGTAAGTTAAGGTGTCAGTAAAGGGGGAAATTTGTTTGCATGATGGAAATGTTCATTAGCTTGATTGTGGCATTGGTTATATTAGTATATGCATTTCCAAAATTCAATGAACTATGATTTTATAATCTGTGTATTTTATTCCCAGTAAGTTATAGCTTCAATTAAAAAATCAGTTAGTGGAATAAAATTTGTGAATCAAGCAATCAGAAAATTACATTAAACAAATTCAGATACAGTGTTATATTGGCTTGTTGTAGACTGAAGAGAGACACTATTACCACATACATTATGGAGGGAAGACCATTGTTGAAAGACCAAAAAGAGATTTGTCCCCCAAAGTAAGCATGGTCCAGAAAGCATCTTGCAAATAGAAAAACCGTGGCTCCATTTTACTGAAATAGTGGAGCCACTGCATGGTGTGGCTGAACACCTGCGAAGGCTCCACCAGCTTAATTAGAAGCGGGAGGCTATGAGGGGCATTTACGTTCAAACCACCACACTGCTTGTATCAGCAACTGCTGATTCTATGGTTTTGTTCTCATTGAAACTGCAGCTTATGGGAGGACAGAATCACAAGTTTACATTTGTGGATTGCATAATGAATGTCTCACGGAATTTTCATGGGATATGTGATGTCACCATCTAGGGAAGTCATAAGGGAAAATCATACTCTCTTCTGTAATTCCAATCCCGTATCTTTACTTGATATAATTAAATGAAACTCAAGACTATAATGGAGCAAGCTAAGACACAATAGTCACTCTGGTTAAAAAATATTTAATATTTTTTAAATATATTGGATCTGAGTCACTGTTCTGTTTTCCATGTTTTCTTTGCATTGTGTGTGTTCTGTTAAATAAAGAATGTTAATTTATAACCATGCTACTTGCTACCTGGATTTGTCCCTCTGTTGCTGCTCTTCCCCAGGTACAAGAGAAGGGTGGGACCTCGAATGTGCAAAGCAGCACTCTTCATAAGGAAGGAAGGTTCCATTCTGGGGAAGTTAATAATACTGAGACTAAGCACATCACTTCTCCAACATCAACTCTGATTTTATATATGAGCAGTTTAGCTCATTGTCTTTCGTTGGATGCAGACAAACTGGGAGCCAAGCTGCAAGGGCTTCATTGGGCTTTCTTTAAAGCGGTCATCCTATGAGAGTATCTCCTTTCTTTCAAAGAAAGATCGAAGGCACGGAAGTATTTAGACGCATCATTTGTTGAATCCAATAAGAGGATTTCCTAGGATGATTCCAATTCTTCTTTTTTAAAGTCTGATGGAACAGGTTATGTCTTCCAATTATATACAACAATCTTTGAAGACTTGTGAAGCTCAGGAATTAGCAACAAGAAAGAAAAACTGAGGTTTTCTGTGGAGACAAAACACCCATTGGGTACTGGTGACCAAAAGCCTCAAGTCTCTGGTTTTCCCTCAGGTCATGAAGTGCCCAAGAACATATCTATTACCTGTCTACCATAGGTCAAACATCCATTACATTTGTACTAATATACACACATAATTTTATTTCAGATTCACCCATGACCTATAGAATATGCATTATTTACCTGTTTTCAGAGGGAAAAAATAGAGATTGATACATTAGGATCATGGGAATTATTGGATTTGTTCAAGCTATGTCTTGAATAAATTAGACTGGAATTCCACCTCTGCCCTGTGCCAATTCCCCCAAATATTCGCTCATCTCACTTTAATCCTTCCAGTCCAGCATTTGAATTAGCATCTACTATGTGCCTGACTCTATTCCACAGATCTGGATTGATTTTTAATCCTGGTGTCCAAAAATATTAACTCAGGTATTGAAATGCAAAATCAACAGAGTCTGCTGAGGATTTGGTAGAGCTCTCTGCCTTTAGCCTATTCTTTCCTAGTCCTTACCCTACTCCCACACCCACCTACACTCCCACTCCCACCCCCACCCTCACCATTAAAATTGTTTTGATTTTGTACCTTTCCCATCTAAAGGCTGGGCTCTGGAAGATGCTTCTCCTCGCCTCCATGTAAGAGTACATGGATGTGTTTGCCAGTGGAGTTGACCAAGAGTTCACTGCTCTTCCTTTTATGAAGCTCAGGGACCTTGTTCAGATATTTGATTGGCAACTTGAATCCCTAGTCATCAACCTTCAAAAGGGATTTGTGATCACTCTTAACCTAAACATTCACAGAGAGAATGTACTCTAGCCTGTCTATAAAATTGAGCTAATATTAAAATTACAATAGTCAAAGCAAACAGGACATGGCCTCAAAGCAGCTGACACTAATGATTTAAAAATACCCTCTTGGCTATTTCTCTGGTCTCATACATTCTTCTCAGCCCAAGCTTTCCTTATAGATGGTTATTCATAGAAGTTACTGCTTTCTTCTGTGTGGAACAGGTGAAACAGTGAAAGTGCTATGGCTGGTATTTATCTGCTATTTCTGAGGTTCTCTTTAAGATTTGTGACAGTAACTACTTAAATGGTCTTCATTTGGCACTGCTAATTACATTTGAGAAATTCATCACTTTGACACCAAAAGTTGCTATGAAATCTCATGACAGATCACTGGTCCCTGAAGCTCCAGGGTTCACTGATGGTGGAGGTTCACATGTCACATCCTGTGAGAATAAGACTAGAGGTCCCACTGGAGTAGTTCTGTCACTTCATCAAAATTCTGGGCAGCTGTGGCCAATCTACAGGATCCTCAGGCTGTCAGCCTTCCTGCTGTTCAATTTGCTGTGCACCTCAAGTCCCTAACCAAAGTTCTCCAATCCAAGGTCCTCCAGAGCGGTCAGGACACCGACCCCTTCTCCAATTTGTCTTTCTTTCCTAGGTCAGACCCACAGGACACAGAAACTGCAAATAGGTTTTCTTTAGAAAGTTCCTATGTTCAGTGTATTTTCATTTGGTTTTTCTTCAGAGGGGAAGTTATACAGATTTACCTGTTAAATATGGACAAAACTGGGAACAAAAGGCATTAATAAACCTCAAGACCCCCAATTAGTATTAAGCTTTCCCTTGCTACCAACAAAAGGATAAGGCTGGGTGCCTGGTCATGTTGCATTAGCCAAGGTCTCTGGTTTCCAATAAAGGATCAAATTACATCTTTTTTTGAAAATATTTTACTTATTTATTTATGTGTGTGTGTGTGTGTGTGTGAGAGAGAGAGAGAGAGAGAGAGAGAGAGAGAGAGAGAGAGAGAGAGAAAGAGAGAGAGAGAGAGAAAGCACCAGGGCCTCCAGCCACTGCAAAGGAACTCCAGAAAATGTGCCACCTTGTGCATCTGGCTTTATGTGGGTACTGGGGAATCAAAATCGTGTCCTTCTGCTTTGCAGGCAGATGCCTTCACCACTGAGCCATCTCTCCAGCCCCCCAAATTACATCTTTGGATGATATAGTTAAGGGCTCTGAGTAAGACCCTTTTTCAAGAAATAGCTATTTTGAAAACTCTTGAGTTCTGTATTTCTTTCTGAGCCAGATTTGTGCAAAAATCCAGTGATGTTAGGTAACATGAAAATACTAGAAATTAAGTCTAAACTGAATAATTTTGGAGTTTGATTTTGTAGTCATGGAGTCATGGTCCTTTTGTGTAAATTAGCTGAAGCCAGTTTATTGCTTACAACCAACAAGCTTGAACTATTCAGGACCTTTCTTCTAAGCTTCTATTAATGTATGTTACATTTATTAATCAATATATTAGAGTCCATCACTGGAGAATCCCCATGATGAAACAGACTCTGGAGATCCTGTAATCTAGACTTCTCAGTTCTCCATTGGAGGAGGGTGAGACATGGGCTGATTAAAATGAGAGAACATTATGACATAAAGGTTAAAGAGTCATCTTTCCCAAAAAAATTGAAAGAAATTCCCCTGAGCTCTCCATTGTTTGTTGACAGATTGGGTTGATGTTGAACAAACACAGGAATGATGTGACAAGAATTCTACTAAAAATCGGTGTAATATAATGTCCTTTGACCCTCAATTGCTTATGTCAATTGACTATTTCTAGTTACTTTTCTGTATTTATATCTTCAGTTATAAAGTGGAAATGAATTACTGAGAAGATTTCAGAGCCTAGACTCTAACCAAACAGTAAGTTATTTTTAGAGAAATGAAATTGGACCTGGAGAGGTGGCTCAGTGGTTAGGAGTACATAAACATGAGGGCCCCACTGGCTGGAGCTTGCTAAGTTTGACTCCACAGAACCCAGGTAAAAAGCTGGGTGTGACCTCACACATCTGTAACCTGTCCATTTGGGGCCGGAGAATCAATAGTGTTCACTGAAGGACAAACAGCAGCTTGTGGTGGAAGGAAAAGCCGGTCTCAAGAAAATATATGGATGGGTGGCCAGAGATGGACACTGGGTATCCTTCTATGCCCTCTGCAGGCCTGAGCATGGAGCACACACACACCACAGCACACACACACACACACACACACACACACACACACACACACACAAAACCCTGAAGATTTTATGCTTTATCCTAATTGGGCTATTCTAGACACCCAAATCTCTACTAGTAAGAGATGTTTGTAAGATTTACAAATTCAAAGAAATAAAGAAAACTTTATTTTCATAGAATGAGATGGTTTTTGAGTTGCAGCACTTGATACCCTTTCAAAGGACCAGCTGCTGAGAAAGCTGGAAGCTGGCAGCCCACTCACCTAAGGTCATATACTTCCATGAACAACCCACCTCTACTGACTTACTGATTTGTGTGCGAGGTAAATACTCTGGCCACTTGATCCCACTCTCAAACAATCTATCAAGCCATATTGACTCCAAACATTTCCATGAGGTCTGATGTGGGCCCTTCATCATGGAATGACCTCTTCTAACTAGTTGTTTCCGTCTCTCCATTCTCTTCTGTAGCTGATGTCCCCAAGGGTACTCTGAATCTGCTTCCAGGATATGCACCCAATGCAACTATACTGAGAATTTTACACTTGATAATTTTAAGGACCTAATGAGACACTTGTTTTCCCCCTATTGTAACAGATAAGGAAATAGAGGCTTGGGAAGGAAGAAAATTACCTAACTAAACACATTAGGTAACAATTCTGGGATCCAAATCGAGCTCTGATGGATTGAAACAACCAAGTCTTTGAGCAATTCTTAATACACCTCCTTCTGGCCTGAATAATGTTCTCCCCAGAGTCAGGTGGTGGAGCCCTGCGCTTTATGCCAGGTCAGAATCTTACTGTCCACGGAGCAGTTGAGGTTGGTTCCGATGAGATTTCCTCCTCTCCTTTTACTTTTATTCCCCAGTGTCTTTCTCTACTCCTGGAAGCAATGCCTATTGTTTTATTCTAAAAATAGAAAGCGTCAGCTTCTACACGTTTTCAAAAATTTCAATGTAATTATTTAAAAATAGGCTCGGAAATTTTGTTTTCTCTCTATTGGCAACCATGGTTGCCATGGAGTTCAAGTAATAGATTGCGATGTTTAACACTGAATTAATTACTACTTCTCACTCCCAGGGAACATCTAATTATACATATTCATGCCAAGCAAGACTTGATTTTAAGGAAAGTAAGTGTGTGTGTGTGTGTTCTCACGCACAGGCTCACACACGCAGGTGTGTGTTTTCCTTTACTGTACAAGATACACAAGAAAGGGCTTGTTTTCCTTTGGAGCTTCACTTTTACACTTTATTTAAAATTTCTCCAACTAAATCTGCCTGTGTGGAGACCACACTGTCTTCTTATGCATGCAAATATCTTTTCTTCCATGTACATGTTGGCATTTTTCTTCTATTGTGAACATTGAGAGGAGATAAAGTACAAACATGCCCTTATTTTCTCCCTCAGACTTGTTATCTTGGTCCCATGTGCCATGAGGTTGTGAAGTAGTATTGATCAAAATAGCTATCTATTTTCCAGAATCAAATTCTTCAGAGTGTGATTCCTGGTTTTACCACTAGAGGCAAGTCAAGCCAAGGTTCAACCTAACAACTTTCAAAAAGATGGGCAGAATGATATCTCAACATGGATTTTTGTAGAGAAGGCATTAGGTTTACTTAGCATTGTGCTTGTTTTCTCATATTTTAACGTAGAATGTGGAGCTATGAGATACAGACTGTCAGCTGGGAGATGGCTCAACAGTTACAGGCACTTGCTTGCAAAGCCTGCCAACTCGGGTTTGATTCCCCAGTACCCATGTAAAGCAAGATGCAAAGTTGCACATGTGTCTGGTAATGCTTAAAGCAGCCTGATGCACTCATGCATGCACACTCACGCTCACACATGTATGCATAAATAAATATTTTTAAAATAAATATATATTCTAATTCAGTAGGTTGGGTACATAGTTTCCCACCCCATACACCATATACTTCATTACTAACAGATGCCTAGTTCATGTCCACACTGTTGCTCTGTGCACCATACTTGGGATAATGCTGGATTATAGGCATGATTAATGCATATGTAGCTATTGGTATGAGGTCTTAAATCATTCTTATACTATGCTTTCTGGATGGAAAAGAATAAGCATTAACTAACACCCATTAACCAGATAGAGAAACTAAGACAGGCACAGGCAAGTGGATTTTATATCAACAAGATGACTGCCCTGAATGTCTCTGCTGTTTATTGTAGCCTCCCCCTGAGACACTTCTATTTTTCTTCTGTGTAGGCTGTTGCAATTTCTGCTGCTTCTAATGAGAGTTACCCAAGCATGTTGTTGCAGTCATCTTTCTAGTTGCTGCACAGAAAGAACCCAAGCAAAAGTGGATTGTGGAGGAAAGGGTTTATTTGGCTTACGGACCTGAGGGGAGACTCCATCCTGGCAGGGAAAACAGTGGCATGAGCAGATGGGTGGACATCACCTCTGCCACAGCACTGGAAACAGTGGCAGGAAGGTGTGCCAAACACTGGCAAGGGGAAGCTGGTTTATAACCCCCAAAAGCCCGCCCCCCCCCAACAACACAGCTCCATCAAGGTTGTAAAATCCAAACTGCCATCAGCTGAGGATAGATTACCCAGAACAAATTCATTTGTTTGTGGGGGACACCTGGATCAAACCATGACACATGTGTATGGGAAAGAGCATAAATCCTATATTTTTAATACTCAATAAAGTAACATCTTGTTTTCTTGAAAAGAAACTGATTTCTTGACACGGACAGCATGGCTTTTGATTGACTCATCAGAAGATTATTTAAAAAGAATAAAATTGGATTTGGGGGTGTTGAATTGATACTTAAGCACCATGAAGGGTTGATATTATGTGAAGTGACAGAGTCCATTTTGAGATTAGGAGGCAGCCCCTAGCTGAAAAGATCTGGACTTCATACTAAACTGGAGTTGGCAACCTTTCAGATGTGAGTAGGCGGTGTTTCTTTTATTTATACTTTTTTTCATTTAAGGGTGGTGTTAAGACGCTTCTTATTTGAGAAAAGACTTTCTTTCATCTTTTTCCCCCAGTGGGCAAGAGAGTTCTTCTCTCTTTTAATTTCTGCTGTCAACATAGCAGCACAATTTCATATCTCAGGTCCTCCTGCCTTCTTTCCTAAAACTTCTGGGCTGCTCTGTCCTATCTCTCTCTCTCTCTCTCTCTCTCTCTCTCTCTCTCTCTCTCTCTCTCTCTCTCTTATGTGTGTGTGGAGTATGTGTGGTGTGCTGTATGTGAGGCACATGCACATGTATATGGAGATATTTGTACTATATATACATGTGTTGAGACCAGAGAAGAATGTTAGGTGTCATCCTCTATCACTCATCCATCTATTTTGTTGAGACAGAGTCTCTTATTCAACCTGGAACTACCAATTTTTCAGTCAGTGAGCCCCAAGAATTCTCTGATCATTACCCCCTGAAGGACTGGAGTTACAGATGTTCATGGTCACACCCAAATTTTACATGAGTGCTGGGGAATTAGAATCAAACTCAAGTATTCTCAGGCCTTCATGCTTACAAGGCAAGTGCTCATACCCCCTGAGCCATCTCCCCAGCCCCTGTCCTGCCTTTGTAAATCATTCATATTTGCTCTTTTGTTTTATATCTTGGACCAAGACTAATATGCACTTGCTCTTTTCCTAGCTGATGACCATTGCTGGTCCTGGGCCTGTCATTTGCACATGTGCATATGATATAATGAAAACAAAATGATAGTTCAATCCCCACTAGTGCCTTGGCCCAACATGGTTTGAGTTCACCATAATTGCTATCATGTTCACTCCTTCTGTTCACCCTCACTGATGACACAGCTGTCATCAGGATCCTGTTCTGGTGTCCCCTCAACTCCTTCACCCTTGGGATCTTCACAGAAAGAATTAAGACAAAACATACGGAATATAGGAGAGGAGACAGAATAAAATTGGGTATCCTTAAGGAATGAGAGTAGACAGTGGTTAGAGAACCCACTGAGCATCTGAACACTCTCATAAGGTGAGGGTAGGCAATGGCCAGTGTATAGTCAGCCACATGCCACTGGGATGAACCTCCAAACAAGGCACAGTTATGGGAGGAAGGGATTTATTGAAGCTACAGATCCAGGGGAAGTTCCATAAGGGGAAAAGAGGCTGGCCCCCTTTCACAGGTCCAAACACAGAGAGAAGCCATCCCCAACACCACATACACACACACACACACACACACACACACACACACACACACACACTCACTCACATACCAGCAAGCAAAAATGCAAATGGGGGGAAGAGAAGATTTCCTTCCTCTTTATATAGCCTTAGGGTAGGGTCTTGCAACCCTTTCCCAGACTTGTTGACTTCCTGAGTCTGTGGAATTTCCTCCCTGCACTGCCCTCCCAGGAAGGGATGTTTGCTTCTAGCTAACATGACTTTCTGAATCCCCTGAGCCTCCTTTCTTTCAATTCAGAGGAAATCTGCTACGTAACACTCAAGATTACTGTGGATTGCTCAGGTCATGTTGACAACAAAAACTTAACCATCACAGCCAGAAAGACCATGATGTCAATTTAGATAGTGGACAGGTTTTATTTTTATAGTCTCTAAAAGAGACAGCTTTCCTGAGGAGCATTTTCTGTCCAGGTGAGTGGCAGGAACATTTGGATTGACTCAAGGAAAAGCAATGGTATATCCTTGTTCTTTATAAGAAAGCCTTCTGCTAGGGAGCAATCTTATAAGGTTGAGGGCCCACAGAACCAGATAGTGATCAATTAATGACCTTCCAGACAGTTCAGGATGTCACATGTCCTCCCAGGGCCAGAGATCTGACTCATGTCTAATTCTTCTCACCAGCAATTAGAGTCCTGCAATTCCAGACAGTTACTTTATAAGATGTGGATTAGGAGGGGTCCAGCTCTAATGCCCTTCAAGTCCGCTCTTATCTTTTATTATTATTTTTTTTATTGTCCATAATGAGTTACATTATTTAGTGGGCAAACAATGAGTTGTTATCCCCAATTCCCCGAAGTCTGCTCTTATCTAACCAGCTACCTAACACAACCACAGGCTTCTCCTTTGTGTTCTCCAAAAACGTCAAGCACATTCTGCTTTAGGGCTTTGATTTTGTTGTTTCCTCTGCTTTGAACTCACCTCCTATGCTACCCAGTAACTCCCTCCTTTCTGCAAGTCACACCTCAGTCACAATTGCAAACTGCAAACAGTGGCTATTCCCTCTTACTTTCCTGATCACTCTCTTCCCCTAACAAACCTGCTTTATTTTTTTTCACTAACTTCGTAAACTATCCCAATGCACACTTTCAGTAGAAGTCACCTCGCACCTCACCATCCATTTCTGGCATGACTCTTTGGGGCCTAAAATGCTGTATCTGCCCTCAGAAATCCTTCTTCCCAAATGTGGAAGGTTACAACAATTCTATATTTTGATTTTGGTGGTATCTACATACTCATTTGTCAAAACTCATCAAACTATATACTTGATATGGGTGTGGATTACTGTGTGTAGATACTGCTTTCATACACTTGATTTTAAAAAAGAAGATATAGGTTGATGGCCACATAAGAAGGTAGGAGGTAGACTGATAGCACCAGGGTAATCAGGTGGCATTCAGGAAGGTAAATTTCTTCTTGGGAAATGTTGTGGTTGCAGATATCGATGAGAATGTGTATAGTACAAGTCACCCCCTCTGGCTTTGAGAGGCTAGAGCATGCACCACATGTGAGACACATTTATTTAATCCTTCATGGCTTTTCTCTTAGAAATCCAAAGATTAGAAAATTTAAGGCCTATTGAGTTTTATCTTGTTTTGCAATGAATTGGTTACTATACTAGTTAACTTTTTTGCTGGGAAAAAATACTTGACTAGAAGCAGCTTAAGGAAGGAAGGGGCCTATGTTCAGTGTATAGTTTTGAGGGGACGTTTCACCAGGATGAGGAAAGCATGTCAGCTCTTAGCAGGAGGACTGTCACATCCTCACATTGGCAGGGAGGAACCACAGAGGACCAGTGGGGCTGGGCTGTGAAACCACCAAGGTTTGCTACCAATGATACACTTCTACCAGCAAGTCTTCATCTTCTAAAGGTTCCACAACCTTCTCGAACCTCAACACTAACATGAGATTAAATATTCAGACACATGAGTCTATGGGGGACATTTTATAGCCAGACAATCACAATTACTGCTTTACTTCTATAAATGAATTATAATTTGTTAACTCTGAAAACATATAGTTTTCATCTTAAAGAACAAAGTGCTTCATATTTCCTCTTTGAAAATCATGCTACAAAAAACAAACAAACAAACAAAAAACGTTTGGACTCTTCACATATTAATAGCTTTCAAAGAAGTGAATAATTTTCAAAAAATAAAAATAACAAAAGACCAGAAGCCAGGTTTATTCTGGGTCTCTTCTTCCCCATCACTGGATGTCTCCCTAAAGTCAGTTCCTTTGTCAGTTCTCATTCACTGACTTTTTTTCTGCATTCTCAGGTAATAATTATTGAAGAATACCTCTGTGCCTTTCACTTTATTTATAGTGTTATCATTTTGTCCAGCTTCATGATTCCAGAACCTAATTCCTAATCTCTCTAGAGACTGTCTAGTGATACTTTCTGATTTTCATGCTAAGTAATTCTTCCTTCTGATCTTTATGTCTCTTGGATATTTTTAGATTTCAAGTTTGTCCACCTCTGCCACCCACTGTGGCTCCATGCTGAGTGTGCTCAGCCAAACCATGCATATTTAATTCTTCTAATCTTCCTTCATCCACCAGATCCACAAAATTGTGTTGCTCTTCTTTAGACCTCTGCTTGATTGTTGATGCCCTGTGCTCTCACAGATCACAACTTTGAGACGGCATCTGAAGGCATTGCTGAATTCTCATCTCAATATTGCATGCCTCGATGAAAACTCAACAAAGCAGAAAGTACTCTATGGTAGTCATGAATGATGTTTGTTAATTATATGAGTTTTTTCTTGTTTCCTGGACATATGGTAGGATTGCATTTTCTGGGGCCCTGTAATTGGTAGGGCTTCCTTTGTGTCCAATTGTGGCAAGTAAACTATGACTAATGAATCATTTACATAGAAGTAAGAGACTTCCTAGAACAGTGGGTGCTAATCTTTGAGAAACTCTGATAGTATAATTCTTGTATAATAATAAACCCTGCTAAGAACATTCTAAGCTATGTTGCCTCTGTATTAAGAACAAGGAATATACTCTTGTTAATCAGAGATTTGAGATTGGAGATGTGTTTATTTTTGTGAAATAGCCTACACTCTCCCAATAGAAGATACTTAGTTGGGTCCTAACTGTAACAACCCTATCAGACACTTTTCAGTGCCTGTGTCCATGTTACACACAGCAGTCTACTATAATATTGTTTGGGGCAGGTGGACATAGCATATCTCTACTAGATAGAGTGGCACATCCAATTTCTGCCTTCACTTAATCACCTGTGATTTATCAGATGGCAGACAGAAATAAGCCCAATGTTGCTTGAACAAATCATAGCCCTCCATTACATAGCACATTCCAGCAATCCCACTGAGGAGGAAGAGGTAAACGGTGGTACTACACATGAATTGTACATACAAAATTTATTTTAAAAATAATTAATTAAAAAAAGTAGAAGCTTTTGCTAAAGACACAGAGACCCAAGATGCAGAAAAGTAAGTGTCCCTTAAACCACCCCCACAAGGGAGATCACGTCAAGTGTGGCCAAGCCCATCACTTCATGGACTCAAATATGGGGATGGCATCAGGCATAAATATGTGTTCTGAGACTTCTCTCCAGAACCTGAACCCAGTGGTTCAGAGCATGCAAGTCACTGGAGAAATGGCTAACCTGTTGTTTCAGAATTGGATAAAATGGAATTTTGGAGACAAGATCTTGCTCTGTAGCCCAAGCTGCCATAAACTCACTCACTATGTGACCCAGGCTGGTTTCCAACTAATAGCAATCCTCCTGCCTCAACATTACATGGGTTGGGATTACACAACTATCTAGTACACACATACACCCAGCTCTTTAAGCCACTTGCCACTTTTAAGAGCTTCATATATATATGTTATACTCTTTTATCCACCTTGTCCCTTCTCCTGTTACCCTGGGGGCCCTCCTCGGTGGAGTCATGGTATTCACTGTGGAGTTAGGGCCTCAGTCAGTCCCAATGGGTTAGCAGGAGAACTGTGCTTCAGGGTATTCCTACCCACTCTATGCTCTTATAATATTTCTACCCTGTCTTCCATAATGTTCCCTAAGTCATGTCAGGCCTGTTGGTATTCTGATTTAGTGTTGAGTCCTCTGTAGCCTCTGGATTTCTGCTTTGATAGGTTTTGATTGATCACTATGTGTGTCACCATTGCCCTGGAGCTGGTTGTCAGGCTAACAGCAAGAGCAGTATTCATATCTCTGCTTCCTCTACAACTTCTCCTGGGCCCCTTCAGATGAGGTACAGGTGGCCCATCTCTTGGTGGGTAGTCAGCTATCTTCCTGTCTTATTGATGGATCTTGGTTCTCCTCTGTTTTCTCTATCACCATTAAGATTCCCCTGGTTTGTTGGCTCTGAGGCATCCACCTGGGAAATTTTAGTGGGTTAAACAGTGTGAAATGGCCATTTGGAAGTCAATAAACCATTAAATCAGCATATTTTTTCCTAACTAGTCTTCTGTGATTGAACATGGTAATTGTTTCTAGGTTTTAATCTGAGAATGATTTTGCTTTAAATATATATATCCATCTATTTTTAAAATAACTACATTCTTAGTGTATATTCTCAATGGGAGAATTAACGCCTAAAATGTTTATTCTTTTCTTGTTCCCTCTGTGGTGAATTCCGCTTCTCCTTTGAAATCCAGCTCAAAATGTTTTCCTGTTTGGAAAGAGTCAGTGTTCCCACAGGCTAGCCTGCAACCTTGGGACTCTTGAAGCACTAATTCTTCCACGGCTCTTGAAAGGCTGTCTGCATCTGCTTCCACTGGCCACAGATACAGTGTTGCAAGCAGTACTTGCATCTCAGTAAGCGCTTGAGGTGTGGAATAGAATGAATAAAAGATGCTGCATCCTCTCTCCTCTCAGGCATCCAAGATTTCCATGAGATACTTGATATTTATCACCAGGCAGGGCTGTTGGTCTCAAGGCAAAGCTCAGAAAAGCTCAGATTCTCTTGTTTTTATTTTAAGATGTAGAAAGGATGCTTTGGGCCAGTTGACAAAACAGCAAGCTCCCGTCTTTTTGTTTTTCTCCCTGAGCTCCAATTTCTGCCTCAACTGGGTATTCACCTAGTTTCACCTCAAGTACATAGGTCCTATATATTTATCTTTGATTTTTTTCACTTCTTTTTAAAAACACTTTCATTTATTTATTTGCAAGCAGGTAGAGATAGAGAGGACAGAGACAGACAGAGAGAATGGGCATGCTAGGACCTCAAGTCACTGCAAAGGAACTCCAGATGCATGCACCCCTTTGTGCATCTGGCTTTACATGCATACTGGGGAATTGAACTCCTGTCATGAAGCTTTGCAGGCAAGTGCTTTAACTGCTTAGCCATCTCTGCAGCCCCTTTTATCACTTCTTTTGCATTTGTTCCCACATCCGCATCCCTCTGCAAGTTAAGTCTCTTTTGTTTTACTTTTATATTAAAATAAAATAATTTTATTCTTTTAATAGAACTTTACTTTCCAAATTTCATGATTTTTTTTCTTCAGTTTTTTCCAGCTTCATTTTTACCTTCTTTATTTCCTCTGGAGGAACTACAAGTCCTGGATCCTAATTGCAGTCCTGGGTGATTTAGACTCTATGGTAAAGCACACAAATAAATTTCTCTAATTTGTTCTTTATTGACCCATAGATATCCAGGCCAGCAGCCAGATGAAGTTCCTAGTGAGCACAATTGATTCCCAAGTCCTCCTTCACAGGCAGCTCCTTCTCCATACTTGAATGTCAAGCAATACCTTCCAACACTGCCTCTCCCAAAAGTCATGTCTCTGCTGCTGCCAGTTGATAGGTCTGAGACCCTGACAAGATGCTTAACCTCACTGAGACTCCCTTTCCTGATCAGGAGTTAGCAAGTAAAGGCCAGGAGGCTTGCTAGATGATGCGTTTAGTATTTAAACATTTTAGCCCAGAACCTGATATGACATTAGCCCTTCCTAAGTTTCAGCACCCTCTCACCTTGACTCACTATACTAATTGTTGACTTGAGAAAAATCTATGTAATTACCTCCCTCTGGGACACTTGGAGGATTGAGGACTTTTAGATCAGAACTAATTTGAATGTCATTCTCACAGAAAGAATGAGAAGCAGGATTGAGGCCGAAGAAAAACATGGAAAGATGAACTCCTGTGAAGGGAATACTCAGCCTTATCCTAGGACACCTTTCTGCCTGGTGGGGAGCCATTCACTGAGCTCTCATTCTCTTCGCTTTATATCCTCCACTGTTCCAACCCATTGAGATTTATTTCTGAAAATTAACATAGTTACATACATTTCAACTCACTTATTAAAGTATGATATACAGACAAAATTTTACATGCTAATGTATACTTCTTGATGAATATAACCATAAATATATCCACTGTCCCCCAAAATTTCCTCTCCTCACCTTTACCATTAATTTGTGTGTATGTAGTAAGAACACTCAACATAAAACCTGACCTCATATCAAATTTTAAGTGCACTTTGGTATTTAGTCAGATATACACACCATGCTGCAAAGTAGGTCTCTAAAACTTATCTTGTAAAATGCATAGTTATACCTTTAACCATCACCTAACTAGTGTCTCCTTCTAACTTCTTACCCTAGCAACCAGCATTTTCCCCTCTACTTTTATGATTTTTTAAAAAATATTTTTATTTATTTATTTATTTATTTGAAAAGAGAGACAGAGAGGAGGGGGAGAGAAAATGGGTGCGGTGCCAGGGCCACTAACCACTACAATCAAACTCCAGATGAATGAGCCACTTTGTACATCTGACTTTATGTGGGCACTGGGGAATCAACCTGGATCATTAGGCTTTGCAGGCAAGTACATTAACTGCTGAGCCATCTCTCCAGCCCTGCTTTTATGATTTTTTTGTTATTTTAGATTTATTGTGATTTGTCTTTCTGTGTCTGGCTGATTTCAGTTATTCATGATACGCTGCATGCATACCATGTCACAAATGGAAGGATACATTCTTTTAAAAACCCTCAATTTTGTATAAATACACATTTCCTTTATTCATTCATTGATGAATCTATGTGTAAGTTGCTTCCATGTCTTGGCTTTTGTCAATAGTGTAGATTCAAGCTTCTCTGCCAAACTGTCTTAATTTCCTTTGACTTTATAACCGAACTTGGCTTACTAGATCAGATAGTAGATTGTTTTAATTTTTTGAGAAAATGCCATCCTGCTTCCATAACTGTGCCAGTTCCGTTTCCATTCACACAATGGTGTACAGGGCTTCCTTTTCTCTTCATCTTCATTCACACTTGTGACACCCTGTGTTTCCTTGTCTCTCTGTGTGCAATGCTGTGTGTGTGTGGTATATGTGTTTTATGCATGTGTATGTGCCCATGTAGGGCCCATGTGGCTGCTTGCAGTGGGGTGTGCTCACCTGAGGTTTCCAACTCCTTTGCTCTGCCCCAGTTCTTATTTGAGCCAATGTCTCTTACTGATCCCCAAGCTTGTCATATTTTTCAGGAGCTCCAGCATTCTCACATCTCTGTGCCCCTATTGAAGTTATAGATACAGGGGGCTAAACCCAGCTGTTTATTTGGATCCTGGAGATGTTAAACGTGAGTGGTCTCTCAGGCCTCCTCAAGCAACCATGCTTGCTCTGAACTGCTGAGCCACCTCTCTGGCCCATCTCCTGATTTGGTTGCTGTTTGCTTTATTTTATTTTGTGATAGTAACAGCCATCCTTACAAGTGACACCTTCTTATGGTTTTGGTTTGCATTTTCCTACTGAGAATTATGTGGAACACATTTTAATAAACCTCTGGCTATTTTTATACATTCTTTAGAGAAATGTTCTTTTCCCATGTGTTGTGGTCAGCTTTCTAGTTGCTGTGCAGAAAGAACCCAAGCAAAAGCGGCTATGGAGGAATGGGTTTATTTGGCTTATGGACTCGAGGGGAGACTCCATCCTGGCAGGGAAAAAGATGGCATGAGCAGAGGGCTGGACATCACCTCTGCCACAGCACTGCAAACAGTGGCAGGAAGGTGTGCCAAATACTGGCAAGGGGAAGCTGGCTTATAACCCCCATAAGCCCGCCCCAACAACACAGCTCTAGTGAGGTTGTAAAACCCAAACTGCCATCAGCTGAGGATCGATCTATCAGAACACATTCATTTGTTTGTGGGGGACACTTGGATCAAATCATGACACCATGTTTCATTTATATTTTATTTTGCATTTTGTTGTTGATGTTATTGTTTTGCTACAGAGTTATATATTCATTCCTTGTACATTTTGAATATTAATCCCTTATACAGTCTATAAATGTTTTCTCTCATGTTTGGGATTACCTTTTAATTTTATTGACTTTTCTTTGCTGAGTAGTTTTACATAGTCCCCACTTGTTTATTTTTGCTGTCGTTGCCTATTCTTTTTGTGTCACAGGCAAAACATTACAGCCAACACCAATTTCAAGAAGCCCTTCTGCATTTTCTTCTCGGAGTTTCAGAGTTTCAGATCTGACTTTTAAGGTGTTGACTTCTTTGCTCGTTTGTCTTCACCTCCTCTTTCTTCTCTTTTATCTACCACAGCTTTCTCCTCATTCCCTTATTCTTCCTTTCCCACTCCATTTCTTCCTTTTTCTCTTCTTCCTCTTACTGTGTGTGTGAGTGTGTGAGTGATTAGAAAAGATTTGAGACTATTCCACCTTAAGCTAATTATTTGATAGCCCTTAAGAAACACTGTCTCTAAGCTGGGCATGGTAACTAAAGCCTTTAATCACAGCATTCACGAAGTTGAGGTAGAGCTACAGAGTGAGTTCCAAGTCAGCCTGGACTGAAGTGAGAGACTACCTCCAAAACTCCAAAGAAAGAAAGAAAGAAGGAAGAAGGAAGGAAGGAAGGAGGAAAGAGAGAGAGAGAGAGAGAGAGAGAGAAGAGATTTGCTGTCTGAGGGCAGGGAAGATGGCTCAGTCAGTAAAGGTGACTGCTATTCGAGCATCAGGACCTGTATCTACATCTCAAGAACGCACCTGTAATCTCAGCACTCAGGAGGTAGAAACAGAGGTCCTGGGGAGGACCAAGCTGACTAGCTAGACAAGTTGAATTGGTGAGCTGTGGGATAAGTGAGGGACCAACCGTGCCTCAACAAATAAGGTCAAGAGTGGTTGAGAAAGACCCAACCCCAACCTCTGCTATCTACCCCTATGCACAAACACACACATGGATGCCTGAGCCCACATGTGCAAACACGAGAGAGACAGAGAGAGAGAGAGAGAGAGAGAGAGAGAAAGAGAGAGAGAGAAGAAAAAGAAACACTGTCTGCTTTCATACTGCTTTTGTACAGCACAGTAGAGTCCAAGTACTTTATTGTCTTTTTCTATTAAGGATTTAAAATCTCTACCACATCTACGGGGTGATTATGAACAGCTCTTGTTTGCATAAATCAAAACTGTAACTTATTTTTCCACATTTGATTTCTTATTGACACAAGCTCTATTGGTTTTCATTAATCAGGTATATTTTAAATTTTAATCTTATTTTTTGTAATCACACAGTAGTGGTTTGACTCTTTGTATACTGATCTCTCACTTATCTCTTGGGATTTATTGAAACTTTGTGGATAAGGAGATAAGACATGTTCCTTTTCAGTTGCTATCATAACAAATCACCAAAGATTTTTTTCTTTAGGATTTAAAAATATATTTTTGTATTTCTGCTTTTATTTTTATTTATATCTTTATTATCCATAATTAGATACACTGAATGAGCAAATAATGTGTTGGTATCCCCAATTCCCTGATTCCCTCCTCTCTGTCCCCAATTAGCTGGATATCCTCCTTCTTGGCAATCTGGATCAGTCCATGGGGCAGAGGGTTATGGATAGCCTAGGAATCAACCTGGTTCCACCCCGCTTTGTATGTTGTTACTGAGGGGAACAATGTCTCTGGATATTCTCCTCCACCATGTCTCTTGCAATCTTTCCACCCCCTCACCTCTGAGTCATGGTGGGTGAGTATAAATTAAGTATTTATTGTTGAGGTTTTGGGGGCCTCTGTACTTCTGCTTTAGGTTGTGTTGAAAATTGTTGATGTCTGTCTCGCTGGCTGATCCTGGGTTGGCTGATTGACTGTGGTTATAGGTCTCTTGCTTATCCCACTACTCTCTGCAGGATTCTGTATGGATCCTCCACGATAGGTCTGGGGTAGCTCATCTCTTGCCAGGATGTCAGCCATCAGCCTGTGGCTTATTGGTTGGGTCGGAAAGGCCACAGCTCTCTTGCTGCCTTCTGAAAAATACAAGCAGACCCTTCATTGGAGAGTGAGATCAGTTTGGGTTAACTGAGACACATTTCTGAATTGGCTACATTATATTTGTGAGTAGCCTCTTTGTAATTAAGTTGTAAAGGGAATTTCTCTTTGGGGGCCCAAGATTTTGGTTCCCAATGTATTTCGCCCTGAGTCCCAGTTCCAGTTAAGGACTCCCCGTCACTGAGTGGACTACTTGATCAAAATAAAAGCTGTTGATTACCTCCTTTAGTCTTTGGCACCTCCATTGCTCAAATGTTCATATCTTGGTTGACTGTTCTCTCCCAGTAGGAAGTGTGTTCAGCCTACTTGTGGTGACAGACTGAGTTTTATATCAGTGGTCTCTGTTTACTCCAACTATCATTGACGAATTTCCCCCTGGAAGCTTCTGCAGTGCCTTCCAGCACTGCACCAACTACCATCTGGGGGCTGGTTACTATTCTAGACCTCATAGGGTCTCTTGGTCGATGGCTTTCTCTAGTTTCTTCAGCAATAGGATCCTAGCACAGGCCTGGGGTGGGTATTCAAGAGCTTTGACAGAATCCTGTCTTGTTTTGGGGACCTCATGGGTCACTTTGGTCAACAGATCAGTGAGGGAAGGAGCCAATGACTGGGGGGGCCAGGAGTTGCAGGACTGATCAATTTTTTGGGGGGGGGGTTGTTTTTGGTTTTTCGAGGTAGGGTCTCACTGTAGCCCAGGATGACCTGAAATTCACTATGTAGTCTCAGGGTAGCATTAAACTTATGGTGATCCTCCTACCTCTGCCTCCCAAGTCTTGGATTAAAAGAGTGCACCACCACACCTGGCTCTGATC